>CABHPP010148230.1:0-25730 GCA_902168425.1 Peromyscus attwateri | reverse complement strand
ACAGAGACGACAAACTACTGTGCCTAGCTTTTGATGTGGGTGCTGGCGCTCAGGCTCGGGACCCCATGGCTGTGTGGCAGACATTTGACCGACTGAGCTGCCTCCCCATCCTCATTATTTCTTACGGACCTTGCCGCCTCCGTTGCACTTCTGACCGGTATACCTGCTCTAGCAGTTTCCTCTGACACAGCTCCCGCTTTGGTGTGTCCCAGCACCTCCACCTGACAGCTTCTGCTGCTGTAGTTGACTCGCTGGGAACACAGGGAGAAACACAAGCAATCACCGTGGCCGGACTGACCGATCTTTTCTTTCGGTGCTAGAGTCTGCTTAACCTGGGGCTCGGCTGTGATTGAGCGATAACGGAGCCCTCGACATCATGGGAGGACAGTGTCAGGGGAGGAACAATGTGGTTCAGAGCAGAGGTGGTGTTTAAAGAGCACCTGCAGTTGGGGACTGCTCCCCTGTCCTGTGGCTGGAACACTCCTCCCTCCTCCCTCCTCTCTCCTCTTGCCTCTGTCTATCTCTGCCCTTTTCTTCCTCTTCTCCACGTCTCAGAGATTGAGAATAACACGGCCTTTCCTCCAAGGCTGCCCCTCAGGTAGGTGATGTGCAGCCACCCCCCCCCCCCCCACCCCGTCTCCTCCTGACTGCCCTTGAGGTTTCTGGGTAATCTTTCTATTCATAAACATGAGCCCTCCGTTAGACAGGTCATACCTAACACGTCTATGTCTGCAGCCCCCAGAACTGGGCTTGCTTCTGAATCGTTGCCAAATAGTACTTACGAGTGCTAGGGAAGACAGAAAGCTACCCTGTATACCCGGAAGAACCCTCCTATCTTCCACGGGGCCCCTTTGGCTCTTCTCATAGTTAAGGTCCTTTGCATCTTAGCTGGCGGGGACAATTTAATGAAGGAAGGGTTTATCTTGGCTGTATATGGACCAGCCACAGTAGGAAGAAGGGTGTCCCACCCTGAGTTTCAGGCTGCTGATGAAGCAGGAGATGGTCACCAAGTGACCCCGCCCAGCCAGCACCCTCAGCTCCATCTTCACTGCCTTCAGAGACCCTGGCTGCATTTCCAGAATCAGAAGGAAGGTGGGAGAGGGGCTGACGGTGTCTCCCAGTTTGTAGAATGCTCACCTAGCATACACAGCACCCTGGGTTCTATCCCCAGTACTGCATGAGATGGAGAGATGTAATGCCTGTCTATAATTACAGAACTGAAGAGACAGAAGCAAAAGAATCAGGAGTTCAAGGTCATCTCTGCCTACAAAGTGAGTCCGAGGCTAGCCTGAGTTACCTGAGACCGTGTTTAAAAACAACAACAACAAAAAACAAGTAAGAAAGAGGAAGAGGCAAGAATCAAGAATACGAACAGAGTTGAAGGTGGCTGAGAGGAGCTAATCTTTGTGGTTGGAATTGAGAATTGGGGAAATCGAAGAGTTTTGTACAGTCAAGGAAATGCACCGAGAGAGGGAGGAGTTAAGGTTCTGTCCACTGAGATTGGAAGCGTCATCCAGAAAGATACTGGAGGGATGGATCTGTGTTTATCCAAAAGGTGAGGTAAAGAGGTGAGGGCAGCAGGAAGACATGTTCTCCTTACTGAGGTGGGAGAAGAGAGTCTTCATGCAGAGAAAAATTATGTGTGTGTATGTGTGTTGTGTGTGTGTGTATATATGTATATGCATGTGTGTGTGCACGTAAGTGTATGCATGTGTATGTGTGTGTGCATGTATGTGTGCATGTGTGAGCGCATGTGTGTGCATGTGTGTATGTGCATGTATGTGTGCATGTATGTGTGCATGTGTGAGTGCGTGTGTGCGTGTGTGTGTGTGTGTGTGTGTGTGTGTGTGTGTGTGTCCCCTGTCTTGTTTGAATGCAGGATGCTTATAGTGCCAGTTTCACTTGTGCCCTCCTTCAAGCAGAACTCAGAATCAATTTTCAATGATTTCTTTTCTTTTTGGTAGCAGTCTGTCTTGCTGCAGGGCACCCCCTGCTGGCGAGCCTGGGCTACTGAGGAAGAGATAACTTCCTCCACCTTAGTCTTCCTTGAATACCTCTGATGGATTTGGGAAGGGAAGCACAAGCCGGCAGTGTTACCTGACAAAAGCAGGGGCTTGGTGGCTGTAGACACCGTCTAATTAAGTGCAAATTCCCCATGACTTTTCAGAGCCTGGAAATAATGTCTAATGAAGGTGGAGAAAAAAAATCTATTAAGCTTTTCTGAAGGATATTGACCAAATGTACACACACTCAAGCTCTCCCTGGGGAAGCACGGTGACCAACTGGAGTGCAGGGTGGCATTTTAGTTTAGTTCATACTATGTTATTTGGTATGTCCTCAGCTTGGTGTGCCCCAATGTCCCTCCTCAGTGAATAGAGAGATGCATGGCTGAATGGCATTCTCGCCTGCCTGTCATTGGCTGGACCATCTTCAGCCTCCTTCCAGCAGAAGGACACTGAACGTCTGCTCCAATTTACTCTGAGAATAAGCAGAAGCCTTAGACTTTCCAAACCTGTGACCAATGAGAGGAAACAGGCACCCAAACACATCCCCACTCATCAGTCCTCCTCGTCTTCTCCTTCACTCCCTCATTCCCCGTGGCTCTTTCTGGAATTTGCCATTCTGTAGGTTGTATCTACAGTTCCAGCTTTTCCGTGGTGCCCACTGATGTCAAAGCAACTGTCTTCAGACTCTAGAGAGTGCATGTTGTGTACTTTTCCCATTGTTGCTGTGATAAAATACCCTAATGGGGTGGTTGAGTTGGGGGAGGGACAAAGAGGGAGAGCAACAAAAGAGATACCTTGATAGAGGGGGGCATTGTGGGGTTAGGAAGAAACCTGGTGCCAGGGAAGCTCCCAGGAATCTACAAGGATGACCCTGTAGCTAGAGTTTTCCTGCCTGGCCCACGGTCAGGATAAATCTCTTTCACCTGCCAGTCCCACAGCCGCTCAGACCCAACCAAGGAAACACAGAGACTTCTATTGCTTATAAACTGTATGGCCATGGCAGGCTTCTTGCTAACTGTCCTTATATCTTAAGTTATCCATTTCCATAAATCTATACCTTGCCACATGGCTCGTGGCTTACCGGCATCTTTACATGCTGCTTGTCCTGGCGGTTGCTGGCTGGCAGGCAGTCACTCCTTCTTCCTTCCTGCTCTTTTAATTCTCTCTGTTAGTCCCGCCTACTTCCTGCCTAGCCACTGGCCAATCAGTGTTTTATTAGCAACACATTTGCCATACAGAACAGCCCACAGCACTTCCCCCTTTTTTTTGTAACACTAGCTTTAAGCAAGTAGCAACAGCTGCGGGTCAGTCAGGCCTAGGCCCGAGCTAGGGAGCCGGGCCACTCAGGCCGGAAACCGGACCCGTGGCCAAGCCAAGCCAAGCAGTTTTTAATGGATTCTTGTCACGTTGGGCGCCAAATGTAGATGTAACCAACCGTCGTATAAATAAGAAACACAGAACCAATGCAAAGAAGAAAGCCAAGAGGTCAGAGCTAAGAGCCAAAACCTTACCCTTCCTCCTGCAGTGGTCCTACCTCTCCGAAGGAGCCGGTATTTACTGTGTTAAAGTCTTTATATAGTCTCTGATCTGCCTTCTCATTGGTTGTAAACCCAACCACAGGACTGCCTCATTACAGCCTGTCTGTATAGACCTCCAGGTGTTCTATGGTTGGTAATGAGATTAAAGGCATGTGTATCCAATGCTGGCTGTATCCCTGAACACACAGAGACTTACCTAGCTCTGTCTACCAGGTGCTGTGATCACAAACGTACACCACCACTGCCCTGCTTTCCTATGGCTTGCTAATAGCTCTGACCCCCAGGCAACTTTATTTATTAACATACAAATAACATTTTGGTACAAAGAAAATATCACCATATGACCCCAGCTAAGACCCCTAGTTATAGTGGAGAGGGTGCCTGAACGTGCCTTCTCCTGCAATCAGATTGATGACTATCCTAATTGTTATAGAACCTTCCTCCAGTAACTGATGGGAGCAGATGCAGAGATCCACAGCCAAGTACTGGGCTGAGTTCTGGGAGTCCAGTTGAAGAGAGGGAGGAGGTATTATATAAGCAAGGGGAAATCAAGATTATGACAGGGAAACCCACAGAGACAGCTGACTCGAGCTCCTGGGAGCTCATGGACTCTAGACCAACAGCTAGGGAGCCTGCATGGGACCGACCTAGGTCCTCTGCATGTGGGTGACGGTTATGTAGCTTGGTCTGTTTATGGGATCCCTAACAGTGGGACTAGGATTTATCCCTGGCTCATGAGCTGGCTTTTTGGAACCTATTCCCTATGGTGGGATGCCTTGCTCAGCCTTGATGAAGCGGGGAGGAGCTTGATCCTGCCTCAACTTGACATGCCATGCTTTTGTTGACTCCCATGGGAGGCCTTACCCTTTCTAAGGAATTGATGGAAGGGGTAGAAAGGAGGTGGGGGGAGGGAACAGGAGCAGAGGAGGGAGGGGAAACTGTGGTTGGTATGTAAAGTAAATTTTAAAAAATGTAAAAACAAACAAAAAGAGCAACCTCAGAAAGGAAGGGATTTATTTATTTGGATCAGAGTTCAAGGGTACACAGTCCATCGTGGTGGGAAAGGCATGGCAGCAGGAGTTTGAGGCATCTGGTTACATTGCATCCACAGTCAGAAAGCATAGAGAGATGAATGATGGAACTCAGCTCAATTCCTCCTTTTTATTCAGGCCAGGATCCCAGTGCACGAAACGTGGCCATCCTCCCTCATTTAGGGAGGTCTCTCCACATCTGTTATCCTAATCTAGAAAATCCCTCACAGACATGCCCAGAGGCTTGTCTCCTCCATGACTGTAGACAGTACATACTAACCCTAATACCACCTGTCCTTGTGACCTGTCTGTGTTATCCTACAGCTGCACTCCACATCACTCTCTGAAGTTGTCATTTTGTCCTTCAATATCAAATGCCTGTTGGAAGAAGCCTGATGCTGAGCAGGTGTGCAGGATGCCTCAAAACCCACCATTCACAGGGAGTTCTAGCCAGAGAGGTGTTAGGATCTAGGTTAAGGAAAAAGAGAGATGAACATTCTTCCTAGGTATCAGAGTGGCTTGCTGTGGAATAATCCTTTTGTATACTGTGAAGATTTGTCACTCAGATCGGTTTAATAAAAAGCTGACTGGCCAGTAGCCGCCAGTAAGTTATAGAAGGGACAACCAAACTAAGGACTATGGGAAGAAGAAGGATGGAACTAGAGAGATGCCAACCAGCCTTGGAGGAATCAGGACATGTAGAAAATGAGGTAACAAGCGGTGAGCCACATGGCAGAGGGAAAATAAGGAATATGGGTTCATTTAAATGTAAGAGTTAGCTAGTAACAAGCCTGAGCTAATGGCTAAGCATTAATATAAGCCTCAGTGTGTTTATTTGAGAGTGGCTGCAGAACAGAAAAACTCCACCTACAGCTACTGTTCCCCTTTTTGGCTTGCTGGGGTCCAACTCACTGAGTTTCTTACAAAGACCTGTCTTCCTCTCTATTTAATGCTATGAACAATAGTGAGTGGACCGCCCCCTCTCCACCCCACAGCACCTCCTTGTCTTTGCTCCCAGTCTTCAATGCATTCAAATCTTTTCCTTTTGTTCATGTGACTCAGTAAGAGCTCCAACCTGCATCACTATACACAGGGAGTCCCAGTGGCGTTGCAAGTGTCTACACTGTCAGTGGCTGAGGAACCTTGGGAGATTTCCATCTAGAGCCCCAAATGGGATGATTCCTCAAAGTTCTTTGAATATGAAAATCTTGTTTTCTGAGCAATCAGGGAAACTGGGGAGACAATGTTTGCTCCTGCGGCAGTAGGCAGAATGCCTGCAATCAACAGTCTTCCAGAAAGTCCTGAGATGTTGCCTCTGAAAGCCAGTTGAGCTGGATGAAGGAGTGTGCAGAACACAGAGAAGAGGCAACTCAATGAAGGTATTTTTTGGAAACAGGTAGCATTTGGAAACAGGAAGACACAACACCAGATGGACAGCCCAGCACCACAGCCTCTCCACTCTAGGTTATACTGTACGAAGTCCTTGTGGATGCCAGCACTGATCTCTACAAAGCCACATCACGGATACTAACTGCCACCTCTCCCTGGAATTGATAATATCAAGTCTCCATGAAGTGATTAGCTCAAGTAAATTTTCAAGATTCAGACCTAGTAATGACAGGTGACAAGGTTTGTGTGTCTGTCCCATTGCCACATGTCAGGAATATGCCCCCATCTAATCAGTCCCCTTCCCTGGACCAAGTCATCTCTGCTTGGGACCCTGTGACATATCATCAGAAGTGTCCAGTGGAATGAGTATCAGGTATCGCAGCCTCCGGGAGGAACTTAACAATTTTCTCTTGCTTCATTCCTAACTTAGTTTTTTTTTTTTCTCCTAAGATTTTCTTATCTTTGGGTTTTCTGTTTTATTCCTTCCCGTCTTACTGTGTGCTGTAGATACTCTTGCCTTGTCTGGTCTCATTCTTGATGGCTTACTCTGGAGGTTCTTGTTGGAGCCCACTGAGGTTTCCTAGCAACTTTACCCAGCAGGACTGCATAAGAGGGTGATTGGACCACGGGCCTGGGTACCAGGTGTTTGGAAGGGTGTACACTTGGTTGTATCTAGCAGACGGAGGTCTTTTTGCCTTGCCCCTTGGCATTGTTATAAAAAGCCCTTTTAAATAATGTTCTGGGCTGGTGGAAAAAGATCCAGGCTCACCTGAAGCTATTCTGTTTCTCTCTGTTTCTCTCCCCTCTATATTCCTAAGTCTCTTATTCCTCTCTCCTCGAGAGTCCCTGGGGTAAATAAATGTGGGAGCTGGTTTCCACAGGTTCTGGCTTCTCTTATCCCAGCTTTGTGCCCCAAGGATTCTTCATGTCACTGTACATGGTATTCTCCAGGCTCTCCATGTTCTTTCCATGGGAGAATCCTGTGGTCTCAGGAGATAGTAGACATGAGGTGAATTCATTCCAGAAGTAGAAAGAAGAAGGAGAAAAGGAGTTGAGAGGAAGGAACTGTTTGGAGGCATTATGGTCAAGGAGGGATGATGCTTTGGTTTTATTTCCTGATTCTGTGATAAATACTCTGACAAAAAACAAACAACAAACAAACACTCCCCCCCCCAAACCCCAACAACAACAAAAAGCAAAGCAAAACAAAACAAAAAACTTAAGGAAGAGTTTATTTGGCTCCCAAGCCCAGGTTACAGCCCATCACTGTGGAAAGTCATGTTGGTGAGAACTTGGAGCACCTAGTCAAGTTCACAGTCAAGAGTAGAGAGCAGTGTATTCATATATGCATGATTATGTTCATCTCATTCCCTCTTGTGTTAGGGGCTTTGTCAATGTGACTCAAGCTACAGTCATCTTGGAAGAGAGAAGCTCAATTGGGAAAATGCCTCCATCAGACTGCCCTGTCTGGGGGAAAGTCTGTGGGGGCAGTTTCTTGATTAATGATTGATGCGGAAGGGCCCAGCCCATTGTATGTGATGCCTCCCCTGCGAAGATGATCCTAAAGGGTATAATAAAGTGAGCTGAGGAAGGCATAGAGAACAAGTCAGTAAGCAGCATTCTTCTGCGGTCTCTGCTTCAGGTTCTGCCTCAAGTTCCCAGCTTCTACTCCTGCCCCGAGTTCCCTGTTTGAGGGACTGTGATAGGATGTGTAAGCCAAATAAACCCTTGCCTCCCCCAAGTAGCTTTGGCTCTTGTACCCACACCCAGCATGACTTGATCCTGGGGTGCCAGGGAAGGAAGAAGAGGGCAGACATAGACACACTTACAGAACACCCAGGGTCAGGCAGGCTGTGCACACCCTGATGGAGGGCCACACAGGGAACCTCAATGCATTTGTCATGTACAGCACAGGAGGAGGAGTTAGCTAGTCTTGGTAGGAGGTCTCTGCGGTCTAGCAATGTCATACTGTAAACATCTGGAAGGAGGAAGCTGCAGTTGCTAGTCTTTGCTCACACAGATCAATTGTTCATCAACACTCATGCTTGTACATACTGTCAACATTTGTACTCAGACAAGAGGAAGGCTTCACCATCCCCCTAAGACTCGCGGATCTGGGAGAGGGGTTGGGGAGAGCCTGGCAGGGCTTTCCCAATGTCCCACTGTTCTGGGGATTGGTTCTCACATGCCCATGTCAACAATACACAATCACTCAGGACTTTGTCTGCTTTTACACATTCACTCAAGACTTCCTCTACTCCCCACAACATCTATCACAGCAAAAGAAAGCAAGCTCATACTTTTTCCTTTCCATTCAGTCCAGGATTGTACACAGGGAATGGCCCCACCCACAGTGGGTAAATTCTCCCACCTCAGTTAACATAATCAAGATGCATCCCTTCCTGACAAACCCACAGACAGTCCCTCATGAGACTCCTTTCTTAGGTGATTATAGACTGAGTTAAGTTGACAGTTAAAGCCAACCAGCGCAGAAATAGAGGCTACTCAACTCCTCCATCCCAAGCAACCTTTTGTGCCAAGAATGACGGTAGGGATACATCGCACCTGGAAGACAGCCTGAGTCACTTTAGTGCTAAGTTTTTATATTATTGCTACATTGACTCTCCATCCCATCGAGTCGCTGCGACCTTGAGACCCCTGTTGTGCTCTTGTAGGCTACTCTCCCTGTGGAGCCTATCAGGTTATGAATGGCTTGCACTGGATTTGACCTCTTAAATGCTGACTTCCAGCCCATGCAATTTACCTAGTAGAAGCCAAGACGACCAGCTATTTCAGAATATGCCAATAAAACCACTCATGGGACGAAAAGAACCCTGGGCTCTTTTGATTTACATTAATGTGCACTGGTGTTTGTCAAACGTGTTCTGAGGTTCTCCTCTTGAAATTTCAGGCTGTAAATAAGACGAGTACCATTTGCTTAGAGAGTACCTGTCTTTGTACACCTATTCTTATAATTAGCCCAGTGAGATCAATATGGTAGAAACTGATGGCCCGACAGAATGAGCAATGGCGTGGCTGGCCCTTGGATTTAACCTTGATAAACAACAGCAAGCAGGCTGGTGGGTGGCGAGGGAGATGCGGTTTTGATAACTACGAGCAAATAGCTGATAGATTATTCTCTCAAAGTCAACACAGAGGAGTCTGCTCTTTGCTGCTCCAATAAGAAGAACCAAATCATGTTTTGCCACCATTGAGGGTAAATTAAAAAAAAAAATCTCCACCATCTCATCTCATGACATTTAAGAATATTATTTTATATTCACATTCAACCTTTGATTTTCAGGTGCCTGCTTTGATTTTTGTTTAGTTGTTTTGTTTTTGAGATAGATGATCTCAGGTAACGGAAGTTGGTCTTGAACTTGCTCTGTAGCTGAAGGTGACCTTGAACTCCTGATCCTTCTGTCTTCACCTCCTGAGTGCTGGGATGACAGGCACTAGCTCCCACCATGCCTGCCTCGGATCCCAGGTATTGTGCAGTCATAAATATGGACCATAGACGTTTGGTAAAAATCATGCTTTTGAATTTGGACCCAGATCTTTAGAGTCCTTCCTTAGATCTCATGATGATGGATGCCATCAATGTGTATAAATAATGCAGTTTTGCACACAGCGGAGTTATAAATTAATCACCTCTAGATTAGTCAGATACCGATATACAGTCACGTATGACATTTTTCTTCTGGTGATCATTTTTGGCCTCATGCTAAATACCGTGTACTTTTGTAGACTGGAGCTTCGTGGATGCAACAAATCTTTGCAGTTGCATACAAATTCTTGCAAGAATCGAGTGTGCTGTCTCTTTATCTCCAGTCATAGAACACAACCTTTTGTAAGTTCCATGAAGAGTCTTCCCACTGTCACACTTAATAAACCGAGGCGCGTTGCTTTCCACCCCGTTGCAGACCTGTTTGCTTTCACTTTGTCATTGGTTCTGATAGATTCTATTGATTAGATGCATTCAACGCTCTCCCCATACCTCTCTGGAGAATGCAAGGTAATTGTGCCATCACAACCTGGCAGGGCCCTAGCTGGATGGAATTCATTTGTTTGGGAGCTTTTACAGAGCAGCCACACTTTTTTAAAAAAAAGTCTGTCCAAAACAACTAACATCTTCTGCATGTTCTCTTGCTGCAAAGCTTGGCCAGTGTTCTCAGGGGAATGAGTTCAGGGGAGGGAAGAGCTCAGCAGTAGTGGTGATTGTGCTGTCGATGGCTGGGGTGTTAACCATAGCTGGGGAGAAATGAGTGAGACCCAGGGCACAAGACAAACCTGGTTATCAAGCAGCTGCACTGCTTACTGTGCACAATACAAACTATGCATTTCTTTATGTGTATGTGCATATGTGTGTTTGTGTGTCTACAGGTGCACATGTGTATATGTGACTATTTAGGCGAGAGGCTAATCTCGGTACCATTTTTCAGGCATTGTCTATCTATTTTACATCTAAAGACAGTCTCACTATGTAGCCCTGGCTGGCCTGGAACTCACTGTGTGGACCAGGCGTGTGGGTCATCGAACCTGGCTATCTTTGTGATGTTGAGGTGGAGTGTCTCACTGGCCTGGGGATCCTTAAATAGGTCAGACAGGTTGTTCTGTTGTTCTGCAAGCGTCTGAGATTTGGCTGTCTCTGCCTCCCCAGAGGCAGTATATGCCACCCTGCACAGATTTTTTTTTTTAATGTGGGGTTTTGTTACTGAATATCCATCTAGAACTTGCACACAGCTTTACTCTACCCATCTTACCAACTTCCATGCCCCTCCTTCATTTCCCTGGTGTGATGGTTAATTGCTAATTTGTTGATTGAGAAAAGAAGTCGACGTCCTAATGTGGGCAGTGCCATTCTGTGGGCTAGGGTCCTGGGCTGAGTAGAAAAGAGAAAGTGAGCTGGATGTAAGAATTCATCCCTCTTTGTTTCCCGACTGTAGATGCAACGTGACCAGCCACGCTGAGCCTGCTGCCACACCTTCTCCGCCACGATGGGTTGCATCCCCCGTAACTGTAGGTCAAAACACACCGTTCCTTGAGTTACTTATGGTGCTTATTCTGTCAGAGCAAGGAGCGAATCAACCAGTGCACCTGAGGAGCGAGAACAGCCAGAGGCTGCATCCCCGTGTCTTTCTCCTCAGTGTTCTCACATCACACAGGCGGCATGCCACTGTGTTCCCCCCGATCTGTGAGAACTTGGGAGGACCACCATAATACAAGATGGACTTCAGTCTGAAGCCAGGTTTCCACAGCTCCTCTTCTCCTCAGAGAAATGCAGGGAATTTAACTCAGAATTTTGGGACCTCTAAGTCTAAGGAGGTTGATCTTTTGAGAGAGGTCTCTGGACCTCCCACAGCGTTTCCACACCTCAGAGCATCCTGAGAAATATGCTTTTCCAAGTGAATGGGCAGCACGACCATGAGCCTCGCCCGGGCTTGTCTTCCTCGCTATGTCCCTCTGATTATGGACCCCACCTGGTCCAAGCTACACCATCTTTTTGCCTTTATTTATTTATGTGTTGTCTCAGGTTTACTCTGTACCACTATGGGGAGAATCAAGCGAGATTTTGAGTAAAGTAGTTCACTGAATGTTTGACAATAAATTCTAAAAAATGTCAGTTGCTATTTCTAAGCTTCCTGTTTTTCTGTTCCAGGTGTTGACAGTCCAAAAGGGCCCCGTCCCAGGAAGGTGTTTAGATCTGCTTTTCAAATGCCAAGCCCCCTGAAAAGATCATGATGTCCATGAAAACACACAGGAGAAGCCCACAAGGCAGCAGCCAGGGGTGCTGGCTCCTCTGCTCTGCACTGGTTCTGACTTACAGCTGTCATTGGGTCCTGATGGACAGGCTCGGTGGACTTCCCTCATGTGCTCTGTGCTGGCACAGTACTGCCTCTGGCTGTCACCCCTGCACCGTCAGCTGCTCCCCACTATGCTGGAAAGACGTAGACCATCAGACGGACTCCACCTCTATGCCTGTCTCGGTCTCTCACACAGACAATGAACATTTTCTCATCCTTGGAGGACCCACGAACACTCTCAAGAATCTCCAACCAGCTTGCCTCCTCATGCCTTCCATGTTCTCAGATAGAAGCCTGGCCAGCTTCTGGAGGCACACTATTGGCCCCACTCAAGGAGGCTGACAGGTATGTTTGATTCACTGTACAGGACTCCCCAGAGATGCAGGACCAGGAACCCATGGTCCCCTCCATAATTTATTTCTGTTTCTATCTGGCAGAGAGAGAGAGAGAGAGAGAGAGAGAGAGAGAGAGAGAGAGAGAGAGAGAGAGAGAGTTATACATTGTGTGCATGTGGGTGGACATCCTCACCTTTGTGTGTGCATGTGGTGGCCAGAGGTTGACATCAGAATATTATTATTAATGGAGCTCACCATTTCAGCTAGGCTGCCTGGTCAGTAAGCCCCTAGGGTCTTCCTGTCTACTCCACAGCACTGGGGTTTATTACACACTGCCCTGCTGGTTTTTTATACGGGTGCTGGCATCCAAACTCAAGTCTTGATGCTTATACACCAAGCACTTTGTCATCTGAGCCATTTCCTCACCCTCTCAGTTGGTAAAATCTCTTCTGCCTTGGTGACTCCATCGCTTGGTCTCCCATGGAGTGTGTGGTATGAATAAGGCACGCTAAATCAGGGTTCTGTGGGGGAGAGCTGCATGGGATGTGGATGATCATGGTAAACATGTAACCACGTTCCTCTGCTGCTGCGTGTCTTTCTTTTAATTCTGGTGTTGAAAAGTCCCCGTTACCATGGGTAAGTTAAGAGAGGGGACCTTTGTGATTTTTACACATTTTAAAGTGAGAAGGGGCACATCTGGTGTTTCTGGTGTAATTAATATAGAGAAGGTCTTATAAAGGTCCTTGTTATGGTTTGAAATCTTAAGTATTCCCTGCAGGCTCACATGTTGAGTGCTTACCCTCTGGATAGACCGTGGCCTTTTAAGGCAGTGGAGTCTGCCTGGAGTGGGTAGGTCACTAGGGACTGACCTTTGTAGGCCATGGCCCAGCTGTTTGAAACTGTCTGGCTCTCTGTCTCCTGGACTGGCATCTGAGGAGCTGCCACCAGGAATTCCTACAACCATGAACTCTGCAGTCTTCCCCACAGTCATGGATAGATACCTTCCAGAATAATGAGCCACAATAAATCTTTCCTCCCCTAAGTTCCTGTCAGGGATTTTGTCAAGGTGATGAGAAAAGTAGCCTGGACAACCTCCGCATATAGAAATACTAAGTCCCTGAGGGTTTTTAAAAGAAAGTAGTCCTTAAAATCACTTCCAGGAGAGGGGATTGCTGTTGGAGAGGGTAAGTCAAGTTTGGTTAAGTCCTGGGTCTTCAGTGCACATGCTCCCAAGTTCTCAGGCTTCAGGAATTTCCTCTCACTAAGATCCAAATGCAACACACAAGCCTGAAGCCACAGTCTCCTAGAGAGTCTTCTTGCATCAGGACTTCGGGACACTCTCATGTTCAAGCAGTCAAATTCTACTATGACTACAGAGTACTGGGATACATGGCTTTTCCTGTTGACGTCCTGTAGCATAGTGACAGATTATTATTCTAATATCATAATAATCATGGTCTGCCACTACTTGTGGCAATAATATGAGATCACCACAATTGAAAAGACAACCAAAGCATGCACCTAGAGGCTGACTGACTAAGTCTCTCCAAGGGCAAAGCATCCTCCATTCTCCTGGTGTCTGCTCTCCCAGTGATATGCTTCCGTTTGACGTGAAGGAATGGCCAGCAGACAATTCTCGCGTGTGCTTATTTCCTTCGTCTGTGGGTCTGCAGACAGTCTGCCTCAGTTCCTGCCAATTCTCTGATGGAGGAGAAAAGGAAAAGGGCACCAGTGTTGGGAGCTGCTGGAACCTGTGCTGGGTTATTTTTTTCCCCCGCCTCGAGACAAATGCTTCTTCGGGGGATGATGTCATTTCCACCATTTACCATTTTACCAATTTAAGAAACTAAAGTTCAGAAACTTTCGCTTGCCCAGAGCCACGGATCAGGAAGTGGGGGAAGTGACATTTAAACTCTGGGCTGTCTTCATGACAGATCAGAGCCATTTCCCACTGCTCTGAAGGCTTTCCCAGGCCCCCGTGGTGGTTGGGTTTTAATAACGGGTAATATTTATGAAGCCTTTGCCATCCACACTCATTGTATATACTGTGCCTTCTCAATGATCCCATGGGGGAAGATTCCTTAGCTACTCTGCCGACTCATTTTATAGACGAGAAGATTATACTGCGGGAACTGTAAGGAACTCGCTGGAAGTGATGTAGTTAATAAGAGGCGGAGTTTAAATTTGTAATAAGCAACTGCCATGCTGTATAGAACACCCCTTTCCTTCCAATTTTGACTCCCATCTTGGTCTGCTCATAAGTCTCATCTCTGTTGATAAAGTAAAGCAATTATCCAGAGTGTTTTTTGCCCCAGATTTTCAATAATTCATGCATTCCTCTCACCAATATGTTACTGGGGAGAACACATTTGCCACGTGGAAAATGAAGTATGAGTCCATTCTTTTAAAATACGGGCAGCCATGATCAAACCCGAAATCCTCTTTTCTTGTATTCATCTAGGCAAGACCTGGGGGCAGTGAGGTCCTCTTTCTAGGACCTGTTTACTAACCTTGTCTCTCGCCTCTGCTGGCAGGCCCTTGGTTGAATCAAATCCCCCATGGACCTGACTTCTTTTTCTCTGTCATTCCTCAAGTCAGAGGGTAGCAGCGCTGATTGCATGTAAGCCTGGAGTGGAAAGATCCTCATTTTGTGTAATTTAGAGGCAGTGTGAATGGCTCGCTGATTTAATTAAAGGATGTAAAAGTGGGTGTTTGGCTGACAGCTGATGGACACCTCCACTATGGATCCTTGCTTGGTCCTGGACTCATTTGCACAAATCTCAGGTGAAGATTTTGTTGTGACCACAGTAAACAGTGTTTGCTGTGACCACTCAGGTCAATTAGCAGGTAGTTTGGATGAAAACTTGTGTCAATACAGCACACTCTCTTTCTGTCTTTCCTTATTTTTTTCTTCCCTACTCCTTTATGTCTTTTAAGACAGCTCCTTGGCAGGAATACTGGGGTGGGGGGAGGGGCAGAGAATCTTTTCTTTCACTGAATGTGTTCTCAGCATGCAATTTCTCAAAGAGCAGCTGTGTTGCACTTCTAAGCTGGGTCCTAGAACCCAGTGTGGCCCGCCAAACAGAGTGATTGACAAGCCAGTATGGGAAATGTGTTTCTAGAGACCTAACCAATGATGCTCAGAGTAACATCTGGTTCAGCAAGTCAGATACAAGGTTACAATTCCTTTCTGTCTCTCTTTGCCCTCCGCCTGGGTGGGTCTACTCAATGGAGGCAATAATTTCAGACAGTGGAAAGAGAAGGAAACTTGATCTCACTTCATTCTGGAAACCACAGCAACGTCTCTCACCAGCCACGTCATTTTCCTGATCTCTCTAGTCTGTGTATCTCATGGGGACCACACTGGACCCCAGGGCTGCAGACAGTTCTCTATCACACTTGGTTGGCAATCTCCACTAAGGAATTTCTTAGCAGCAACTCAAAGTGGGTCCTCTGTGTGAGGACGACACAGCCCTGAGGACCGCTTACGAGTCAATGGCTATGGAAATAGACTCCATGGCTCATGGGTCAAAGTGTCACTAGTGCAAAGGTTAAGCATCATAATGACACAGTGGAAGGACTTTTCAGTGAAGTTGTGACAAGCCAAAAGCCATTGTCCTTTCTCGAATTGTGCCTTCACTAGCAGAATCCACTAAGTGTCCACCGAAGCTGCCTTACCATTCCAGTAATGCTCCAAAAGGCTTTTCCCCCAAGTAGAAATTTGTAAACCAACAGGAGAAAGGAACAAGCATCAAATGACTGTTACCCTTTGGGTAGTGTCATGTGTGCATATGCTGGTATGTGTGTGCATTTAATATGTTTTAAATATTCATTTTTATTGTATGCATTAGGGTGTTTGGCTTGCACACATGCATGTGTACTGTGTTTGTGCCTGGTGCTCATGGAGGACAGAAGAAGGCTTGGGATCCCCTGTAACTGGAATTACGTACAGTTGTGGGTCACTATGTGGGCACTGTGAAACAAAGCAGTTTCTCTGCAAGAAAAGCAAAGGCTCTTAAACCACTGCGCTATCTTTCTAGGCCCACTACCCTATTTTTTTGAGGCAAGCTGTCTTATGGAGCCTGGAGCTCAGTAATTGTCTAGGCTGCTTGGCCAGAGAGCTCTGGGGGATCTCCCAGTCTTTGCTCTCCCAGCATTAGGATTGCAGACACATGATACCATTCTTGGATTTTATACGTGGGTGTCTGAGATGATCTCAGACCCTCATGTGCCTGCAGCAGACACATTACCTATTCGGCCATCTTCCAAGCCTCTGAGATTTGAATTCTAATTTGAATCTTGGTATTTTTATTTGCCTGCCTAACTCCTTGTGCCCAAATGCTTCAATGATTAACGGTATTAGGGCTGTCCTTTAAAAAGTGTTAGAGTCATCCTCACTTGTGATCAGGTGTTAGACCTCTTGCATTTCTCAGGACAGGACCACAGCCATGCATGCTTCTTACAGGAGAGTCACATCCCAAGTTGCTTTTGTTTTGCCAGCAAAAATGGAAGCAAAGCAACCCTTGCCTCCTCTCATCCTGTTTAATTGTCTTGGTTGAATACAAATGTGTCGTTAGACTACACCTTCTCTTGGCTCATATTTTTCATCTTGATCCCTCAGTTAGGCATTTTTCAGCCCCTAAGTAACTCTTACATACTTCAGTGCTTTAGAAATAGCCTTCTCCGAGCTGATGACATGAAAATAAGGAGTAATGCATACTCAATTGTACATAATAGGGCTGTAATTCCACGAGGGATGCCTGAGCGCTCTGCTAATGCCGTGAGAAACTGCGTGTGGAACTCCACATAGGGAGAGATGAGCTGGTTTTCCTGCAGGAAGAAACTAGCAAAGGACCCCCTGGGGAAAGATGCAGGAGGGGAAACAGGGGCCACAGGAGGGCTGACTGCTCCTTTAGCATATCCCGTCCCTAATGCAGCCCTTCCTCCTCATTACTGTCTTCACCCTTTAAGAAATAAGACTCCAGGCGCAGGGAGATGGATGGCTCAGTCAGCCAGGAGCCTGCTGCATAAGTGTGAGGACTTGAGCTCAGATCTGTCTAAGAAAAACTGGGAGTTGCGGTATGTGTCTGTCATCCAGGTGCTGGGGAGGCAGGCAGGAGAAAGTGTTCATCCTCCAGCAGGGATGAAGGCTCTCCCATAGCCCCTCTCCGTCAACCTCCTGAGCCCATGTGTTCCAGCACCTCTCCAAGATTCGAAGGCCACAAACCAGGTGGGATTAGTGTAGACTTGCATTCAGACGCCTGGTGGAAGGGTGGGGACTTAGATGAGGCTCCAACAGTCTTCCCCGTCCATTCCTTCTATCACGGCATGGCACTGTCAACAGACTTGTCTGTGACACACTGCAGCAAGGTGCAGCCGAGCTAGCAAAGATGGCCGCTGTTTCACCCAGAAGAGGATACCACTCTATAACAGGTGCCATGGGTGAGAAACATTCAGTTCCTCGATGGGGCACTCGGTAGAAAGCAGTCATAAGAGGTGCGCCCTGGAAGGTAAGGCAGTGGCTGGTCACAGAAACTATTTATATTCTCCAATTTATAAAGTCTTTTCACCTCCACGATTCCTTTAGTTCTTATAAAAAACCCCTGTGCAGAATCTGGACCAACACTTGTCAACTTGGGCTCCAAGAACTTTTAGACTCCAGCTAGGCTTTAGGGAAGCATCCTGCAGAGGTTTGAGTTACCATGGCTTCCCAAGCTGGCAGTGTGCACCCTCTGGGTGGCTCAGACATGTGGCTTGTGTGATATTAGACAAGATCCTTCCCAGACTGGCATTCCTAGTCTTTAGGATTAGCATCCTACTACTTTTCCTGACGGTGCCTACATAGTTTTTAGGGAACGGTTTTCCCATGTAAGTTGCCTGTTACTAGGCACATTTTTTTTTTCTTCACAGGCTCTAGGTTTCATTCAGTTCTTAAACTGATATGAAGCACTCCTTCCCTGGTCTTCCAAAAGGAATGATGGAGGAAGCATAACAAGATTCTCCGAGCTGTCCCCAGCATAGCCTGTGGTGTGGTCAACACTCTTTTCCTAAGGTATGGTATCGCTTTCCCAGTTCATGCTGCCATGTTGGCTCATTTCCAAAGCTTTGGAGTCTGCAATCACGGGCTCCCCCTGGAAGGCACAGCGTTTGTCTCTTTGCTGCTCTCCTGGTTGTGTTTGGAAGAGTCTGTGGGGACAGTTTCTTCCTTCTGCAGTATGCTAACATTTCAAGGTGTGTCAACAAGTCCCTTGGGCAGAAGTGTGAGCAGACGGAACAGACAGAGTAAGGTGTGTATGGGGGGGGGGTACTTCCAGGAGCCCACCTGTGCGGTGGCGAGCTCCCTGTGACAGCTGCTTCTCCATTCCTACCTGTGTGACTTGGACTGGGTGATTCAAGTTGCTTTTCCCATGTGCAAAACTAAAATGTAAAAATATCTACTGCCTTGAATTACAGTGTGGATCACAGAAGACCGGACATGGAAAAGGCTGACTCAGGAGCTTCAGCACTACTGAGCTGATGGGCTCTCATCTCCTGCCTCCTTTTCTCCTGTCTCACCACTGAGCTCCTCAGTGTCTCCACCCCCACTTGCTTAGGGTCTTTCTCGGGGGTTTGTTCATGTAGCTGAGGACTAACAGCAGAGACTACCTCACCATTTCTTTCTGTCATGACTCAACTGTTCTTAAGTTGACGCGCTGATTTCTGGCATTTGTTATTTAACAATGTATCTCCCTTTTGTTTACTTAACATTGTTCACTTAACTATTCATTTAAAAAGATAGTTTATGACTGCTCTGTGTCTGCCCTCCTTGTTCATAAGTTATGGGGCAACATCTCCTGATGTGTCCATGTGGGGACTTTTCATTTTGTGTCTTGAGATGTGTGTGTATGCCCATGGAGGCCAGAGGACAACCCTGGGTGCCCTTCCTCTGCGCCATTGCCCTTCTGTGTTTGAGAAGGATCTTTCACTGGGACCTGCAGCTTGCCTGTTAGGCTGGATTGATTGCCCAGGGACTCCCCAGCTTCTCTTCTCTTTGCCGTCCCGGTACTGGCATTAAAAGCAGTCACTGCCAGTACATGGGTTCTGGGGATCCAATTCAGCATCTCACGCTTGCATGACAAGCACTTCACTGACTGAGACATCTTCCCAGCTGGGGACTTTTCTTTTGCTCATGTGCATGAGGGAAATGCTCAAAGCCTGGTTTGACACCTCAAGGTTACAAAGTAAGAGAGGCTGGGCGGGCAGAGCCTTGGCTCCGTGCCCCTTCCTTTCCTTGCTGAATCTCTGTGAGTGGCAGGGCCTGATGGGTCCGGAGAACACAGCAGCTAAATGTTCTCTAAAAGCCCCTGCCTCCCCAGGAGTTCTCTTTTCACTAGATGACTTACAGCGGAGTTTTCTCTCTAGAAAGTTGACAACCACTGAATGATGTTTGCTAAACGCCCAACCCCGTGGGGATTCCTTCTTCTATGGTGAGAAAAAAATACCACCAATAGTTTTGTTTTCTTTCCCAAATGGAAAAGCATGGGTTGTGCTCTTATGGAGTATATAAAACTAGGCTCACAGGAAAATGGACTTCCATTTTAAAAAATCTGACCCTAGAATGCAGTAGCTAAAGAAGGTTACTAATTCCTTCTGTCCATGGGGAGTTAATGGGGAGTTAATGGGGAGTGGGCTGAGCCACTGGCCCAGGAGGGTAACTTAAGGAGCTTTTAGAACAGGTCCTGCTAGTATCTGGGTAGAGAGGTCCTGCTAGTATCTGGGTAGAGTGGAGAGATGTGTGTGTGTGTGTGTGTGTGTGTGTGTGTGTGTGTGTGTGTGTTTCAGGTACATGTTGGAACTGCCTGTTATACAACCAGAGATGGAATACTGCTGTCAACCAAGGAACAATCTTGGACCCAAAGACAAGAAAGTAAACTTTGAGACCTCAGCGTATGTTATAAGAGATAAGGAGCAAAGAAGGAAGTCCCCCTGCCTCGTTCTGGTCATGCAGAGAACTTTGGGGTTCAGTTAACTGCCTTTGGAGTTCTGTTAACTGTTCCTGTAAGAAACCTCGATACATCCATTGGTTCATTAAGATGGACTTTTTTAAATCTTGGTTCACTGTTGGTCTAGGGTGAGTAATGTTTCTTTACATCTCCTCAGGGAAAAGCCACAGGACAAGGCCTGTCTTGAACACAGTTTACACAGAGGTCGTCCTGGAATTTGACAGTGGTCCCCAGGTACAAACTGTGGGTGATCTGGCTGTATGCGTGGGAAGCAGACGATGGGTCCACTCTTGACAGCAGTTCGAGAAAGCCCCAGAGGGTCCCAGAACAAACTGCTTTCCCCCTGGGAGCAGTCAGAAATGTGCTGACAGTAACTGTCACCGAGGTCACCCCTTCAGGGAGCTGGGAACGCGTGCCAGGGTATACCCATCTCCTGGGCTCCAAGGAGCCGCTGGTGCTGCCGCACCAGAGGGACTAGCATGTGCCATAGCTGTTATCTCCCCTTCTCTCGTGACCGCTGGACGCACACAGAGAAGGCACGAGGAGAGGCGGGTATCAGTGAGATGCTGTGTGTCTCATCTCCGTCCACCCTCCTACGTGACCCGGGTGGCAGCCGTGTGCTAGGCACACATGTAGGAACTTAGCTGTCACGGTAGCCCTACCATTCAAGAGTCATGCTCTGTACTCTTGGCTAGCAGCAGGCAAGACTCAGGCCAAGTTCTACACAGTACATTTGAGACTGGCCTTGCTGGGGAAGGTGGGCAGAGCAAGCATGGTCCCTGGTCCCTCTACGACCCCACGCCACAGAGAACAGTGCTGGGCCAGGACTCTGTTGGATGTGAAGTGTGTGTGTGTGTGTGTGTGTGTGTGTGTGTGTACTGTTTATATGTACACTCTGTATGTGTGTATATTGTATATATGTGTTATAGGTGTACACTATGTGTTCTGTGTTCATCTAACTGTATGTATTCTGTGTATGTTATTTGTATACATTTGCTATATGTATTTTGTATATTGTGTGTATTGTTTATACATGCATATTTTGTGTGTTGTATGTGTGTACATGTGCATATTGTGTATTTGTGTTTGGATATGTGTACATGTTGCCCTAATAGGCATTCTCCAACAGCCTCGGAGTCTCAGTGCTGAAAGTGATGACTGAAGTGGCTATGTCAGAGTGAGTCAATGAGCTGGAACCTTCCTGTGAACCATCATCATCAGAGAGAAGAGATGTGTGTGCACGTGCAGGTGATGGAACCTAGGCTTGCCCGTCACGGACGCACCTTCTCTGCACCTTGTCACGGTTCTCACACCGCTGTGCGGGAGCTTCTGTTCTGTTCTCTTCCGTCTGCGTATGAAGAATTGGAAGTGAAGAGTCAGTCTAACCTCCCCAAGCATTCCCAGCCAGAGCCTGCTGCCATGCGAGGTGATGCCAGACTGGCCAGCAGCCAGACAAAACATCTGCTTCAGTGGAGGGGAAATGTGGATGCTGGGAGAGCCCGCCGCGGCAGGTGCTGGAAGCAGCTGTTTCCGGGTGTTGCTCCTTGCCTCCCTTTTAGCAATCCGGGGGGGTCAGCCTCCAACTAAAACTAACACTGACAGTGGCCACTGAACTGGTCCTGGCAGCAAGAATCAGTACGGGGACTGCTGTCTGCGAAGTCACCAGGTGACTGGCTCTGGGGAGTCAATTCCACCTCTGTGTGATGATGGATAAATGTGCCCAGTGGAGCACCAGCTGCTCACAGCCAGGAGGAGATCAGGAGGGTAGGTCCAGTGGTCCAGAGGCCTTTTATCTTGTCTGACTTATCTGGTGGATGGTTTTTACCTGACAGGAGGTGACAGTTTGTGGCTTTTGTGTGAATTCTTCCTGGGGAGTCAAAACAGGACAGGCACCATGCAGGCGAGTGATGTCACAATAGCCACAAAAGTTGCCTGACCTTCTGTGGGGGGCTCAGCAGCTCAGGCTGTCTGAACTCTGTGTGCAAGACGACGTTCCCAATGTCTTGCTCATGAACTGGGGAAAGATGAATTGAAATGATGCATTTAAGAGCACCTGAGTTAACAGGGACAGATTTTCTGCTGTCTTGGTGCAGAGCCATACTCTTTCCCATCCTTCTGCTCACAGCTTGGATGCCACTTTCTCTAATAATCCTTTCCTGGCTCCCTGTGTCGGCTTTAGGCACTGAAAGACGTGAGGGATGATTTTAGCGGCAAGTGATGGGGGGAGACAGGAAAGAAGAGGGCTGGAGTGTACAGTCAACTCTTACAAAGCAGCACACCCACCATGATCACTGGGCAGCAGACCCTCAGGGTTCACGGGGAAAGGGAAGCCCAAATCACAACGGTCTGAATCCTCCCCGGTGGCATAAAAATAGAAGCCTAGTGAAAACCACCGTGACATGCGCCAAGTGAGGAGTGCATACATGCTACAAATTATGTCACTTAGCCCAGAGAAAGGCCTGAGTCTCCCTCAAGGAAGAGACAGTTGAGAGTGAGCAATGAGAAGGTGTGTGTAGTGTGTGCATGTGTGTGGTGTGTGTGTATGTGTGTGTGTGTGGTGTGTATGTGTGTGTGTAGTGTATGTGTGGTGTGTGTATGTATGTGTGGTGTGTGTATATGTGTATGTGTGTGGTGTGTGTGTGTGTGGGTATGTGTGTGATGTGTATGTGCAGTGTGTATGTGTGTGTGTGTGTGTGTATGGTGTGTATGTGCAGTATGTCTATGTGTGTGTGTGTGTGTGATGTGTGTGTGGTGTGTGTGTGTGATGTGTATGTGCAGTATGTGTGTGTGTATGTTGTGTATGTGCAGTATGTCTATGTGTGTGTATGTGTGATGTGTGTGTGGTGAGTGTGTGTGATGTGTATGTGCAGTATGTGTGTGTGTGTGTGCGCACAGTGTGTGAGAATAGTGCTATGATTTGAATGTGTGCTCTCTCAAAGTTCAAGTATTGAACCCTCAACCCCAGTGTGATGATAGGAAGGAGCAGAGCCTCAGGTGAGACGGTCATGTGGCCTCGCCCCAATAAAGGGATTAGTGGCTTTACAAGAGAGGCCCCAGGGAAACTGTCCCCCACTGCTGCTGTGTAAGGGTACCTAGAAGGCAGCATTTACTAGGGACAGAACTTCATCTGGTCTGCTGGTGTCTGGAGTTTGAATTTCCAAGTCTCAAGAACTGTGAGTAACAAACACTTACCACTCATAAGCTCTCCGATTTAAAGTAATTTTTTTTGTTAAATCAATACTGACTGACCAAGACACTGGATAATCAGGAACGGGAAGACGTCCTAATTGCAGATGGGTGTATCTTGACACCATGAGGGGGATAGGAACGCTCCTGTGTATGTTTGCGTGTGTGTGTGTGTGTGTGTGTGTGTGTGTGTGTGTGTGCACTTGTATATTCCTAACTGTGGATCATCACAGTGACAATCTACTGTCTTCTAGAAATGAATTCACACACAGGCAAGCTCCAAATCTACACTCTAAAATTTTTGCAAAGGTGTCAACTTGGCCGAAATACATGGGAAAGCCAGGATAGGCTTCCATCAGAGCCTGAATGTCCTTTACACTGTCTCCAACTGGCATCAGACAGCTCTCTGGAGAGAAGACCACAGCTACCCCTGGCCAGGGTGTCTGCGGTTGCTCCACACTTCTCCCTGTGTCTTCTGGGTGCCAAAGTAGCTTAACTTGTATTTGGTAAAGCATATTTGTAGATTATTTTATCTACTATTACTGTTTCCAGCCTGTCACAATGGGCATGTCCCTGAATAGTGTTGCAAAAGCTGTGACTTGATATTGATAAGGGAATTAATTACAAGCACAAGGTAACAGAGAGGAAAAAGCATAGCTGCTTCACATCCAGCTCCTGGCACTGATGTTCTATCAGCCACCACCCAGTTAAAACCACGACCATCAGGTGAGTCTGAAGCTAGCCAAGCACGTCTCACAGAGAGGGAACTCTGAGACACAGGCTCTTGTCTATGTCAATGACTGGAAAGTCACTCTGTTCAGAGTGTCTGGATGTATTAGCTCAAGAAAGCTTGCATTCCACATGTGGAATCATCCAGCTCAAAGAAGCTAAGCATGGGAACAGGGTGTGGAGCTGTTTCTGCTATGCTCTAAGATTACAGGATTGAATCCTACATTTTGCCAAACTCCACTAAATTCAATGGATGTTCTTTACAAGGCTCTTATATCAGAAGACATTTGGTATATGTGTGATGCTGGGGACTGAAGCCAGGATGTCATGCAAGTCAGGCAAAAGCTCTATGGTCGAGTTTTACCCCAGCCTTTTCTTAACAGAAGGAAACAAAAAAAAAAAAAAAAAAAAAAAGCTCATATATTAACAAGATATTTTATTCTTACTTTAACGAAATTGGCTGTTGTAGCACAGATACAGCAACATGAAACATATGAGACCTTTGTCTGCAGATACTCTTAGAAGATAAAAAAAAAATGTAGTTGAAAACGGCAAGAAGCCAGTGTGTGAAGAGATGACCTACTCCCAGGCCCTTCTGCACACTGCACAGGTTTCTCACATATCTAACCCTCTGCTATTGCTAAGGTAGCTTCTATGGTGAAATACACAAACATGATCTAGAAAAGGAAGCTTGTAGAGCTGGAGAGATGGACGGCTCAGTGGTTAACAGCAGTTTCCTCTCTTGAAGAGGACACCAATTCTGTTTTTAGCACCGACATCAGGTGACTCCTGTAACTCCAGCTGCAGGAATCTAACTCCCTCTTCTGGCCCATTTGGGGGGCACCCACATCCCAATGCATGTACAAGGGCATGTTTTACATGCACATGTGTAAAATACAAAAAAAAAAAAAACAACAAGAAGAAAAAAAAAAGATGCATCAGAGAGAGGCTCCACCATGAACTAGTAACTCATTTAACAAAATATTATTTGGGAGGAATAATGGTGATGGTATAGTCAGAGAAGCTGTGTCTAAATACCAGTACCAGCACTGGGGATGGAGATGTAGCTCAGTTGGTAGAGTATGAAGCTCTGGATTCCATCTCTAGCACAATACAAAATGCACATGGAAAACTCTAGCACTCTGGGGGCAGAGGATCTGAAGTTCAGTTGGGGCTAGCCTCAGCTACAAGAGACTCTGTCTCAAAACAACAACAGCAACAACAAAAACAAAACCCACCAGCACCGACAACAACAGTCCCTGGCGAGGATGACTTATTCTCCACTTTTATTCCTAGCACAATACTCCATAAAATGTTGTGAGATTTTTAAAGACTCAAGAAATCAATATGAAAATATTTCACGGCGTGCAGATGTTTGCCGCTTATCACATTACATGGTGTTTAGAAGGGTTGGCAACTGGAATAAGTTATGGAGAGAGGTTTACTTAAAGCAGGTGGTGCTTGGAGGAAGCGTAGAAAGGACACAAGATACCAGCAGATGCCAGCAGCCAGTGCATTCAAAACTACAGGGAGCATACGGACCTACATGAGCAGTAACCTGAGGCATAGTCACAGATCTGACCTCTAAAACAAGAAGGATGGTGTCTTGGAACCTTTCACAAAACTTTAACAATGCCCCAATTGTCAACATTTGCGTTAAAGAGTAACTGATTTACATAGAGTGAGAAGAAAATCCAATGACCAAATTTTAAGAAAAAAAAAAAAAAAAA
>CABHPP010148229.1:0-28160 GCA_902168425.1 Peromyscus attwateri | reverse complement strand
CTCTCTCTCTCTCTCTCTCTCTCTCTCTCTCTCTCTCTCTCTCCCCCACACACACACACACACACACACACACACACACGCACGCATGCACGCACGCACACTGCAATTCTCACTGATCTAAGTAAGTAAGCATTATGGGATATTAGGAACCATGTAAGTGTAAGACATGGTCTCAGCTCTCAAGGAACTTCCAGGGCAGACTAGGAGAAGAAAAGCCACCATTAACAAACCCATCCGTTGCACACCGAAGACATGCCCTGTCTCTCAAACTCTCTCAAACTCGCTCTCTACACTTCCACCGACTCCCTACTGCAGGAGACCTGATGGACGGCAGCGAGGGCTCTCTTGCCCACTGGCTCCCAGTGGATTGGACCAACAAGCACTACTAGCCAGAGATCAGAGGGCCTAGGGACAATGAGGTCAGCCACCCATCTCCCTGAATCTTCCATGTCAGCCCACCAGTGCGTTGTCATCTCCCATCTTATTCGTGCTAGGAGCCAGGAGCCTTGCGCATGTCCAGTGATAATTTTACCACTCAACTACACTCCAGCCCTGGATGTGCCCTTGACTGAAGCCCTCAGTTCCTGTTGGGCAGCCCTTTTGCCATCCCCTGCCCCCTTCAAGCCTAGAGGTAGCAAGGACTCCTTGCGATCGCTAACTCCAGCGTTCTTGATTTTCTTTTATCAGTGGCCCTTTGCCCTACACTGCTGTGCAGAATCCTTCAGTCAAGCAGTGACTGTGCCATGTTTTGTTACGCCATGTTCTGGCTGATACTGATCATGACTCATACAGTTCCTGGTTTGGGATTTTTCCACTTTTATGAGGGTGCGAAAGTGATACGACTTCAGTAGAAACTGAACTTTGACCTCTTTGGTTTTTGTATCTTTTCCCAGGATAGCGACATGTGGAGTAATTTTCTCAGCAGAATGTGCGGCAGCAGTGAGCCTCAGCAGGCATGAGATCTCAAGGGTGAGCCACCGATATTCTCAAGGCCCAGTTTGCCTGAGCTCTGGGGGGTTCCTAGATTAGGCAGACTTAACGTGTGTTTTGACTTAAGGATATTTTCAGTTTAAGATGGGTTTATCTGACTTTACCCTGAGAGCAAATCAAAAAGCACCTCTCTAAGTACCCTATCCTGTAGATTGCAGAGGCTAAGTACCAGATAACTACACACGGCTGGAGAATATGGGTTCTTTGGAGGAGTCAGAGTAGATTCCTCAAAGAGGGAGAATTGCATCATGGCTTAAGAAAATGGACAGACAGGCTTTTCATAGGCAAAAGAATGGGCATTCCATGCAGAAGGAAAAGAGTAAATGGAGACAAGCCTAAGTAAGGACCACAGACAGAGATGCTCATGTGTGACTCAGCTCTCCACCACTGGCAGAATCCACAGGATAACTCTTTTCTAAGGAGGGATGGTTGTTTTGTTCCATTTTGGATATTTTAATCACCGATCGATGGTCCTGTTACTTTGGGACCTGTGATGAGGACAACATCATGGCAACACTGTGTGGTAGAACAAGATCGTCCCTGTCATCATCAGAAGGTGAAAGGGCACAAGAGAAAGGAGCTGATGTCATGAGTTTTCCTCAAGGGAATTCCCCAGTGACAAGAGGACCTCCCACAAGTCCAACCTTGTAAACCTCCACAGTTTCTAAGATTTTTGGATAGTTTCATGAAGGAGACAAAGCCTGCAACACAGAGCCCTTAATTCCAGCACTCGGGAAGCAGGGGCAGGTGGATCTCTGAGTTCAAGGCCCTCCTGCTCTATACTGTGAGTTCCAGGACAGCCAAGGCTACATAGTATAGTGTTTCAATAAACAAAACAAAACAAATGAAAACCACACACACACACACACACACACACACACACACACACACACACCTAGATCCAAACTATACCACCCCTAAAATGGACAATGACCTAAGAAAGGAGATACTGAGGGGCAGAGTACAAGGCATGCAGGTCAGGCACATTGAATGCTGGGGAGGAGGTGACACATGCTGTAGATGGAGTTCACAGGCCATGCACTGACTAAAGGAAAGTGTGGAGCACACATTGTGCATCAGTTTGACTGCAATGGAAGACAGACTGCAGCCAAGGTGCTGGTTTGGAGGCCACTTCCAGGAAGAGCTGAGGGTGGTACCCAAATCAGTGCCATGTATTTTGATGCTTCCTCTGGGGTCCAAGAGACCTGCCTACGTTCTGAAGCCAGGAGAGGCCTGAAGAAGCCTGGTGGTTTTTATTTTGCTTTGTTTTCTGATACCATATGCTCTGAGAACCAACATACTTCTTCAGCCTACTTATCCAAGGGTTGCATCATAAAGCTGACTGGCACAGTTACCGGACATGATATACAATTGCAAGATAGCCAGCGAATAATCTTAAGATTGTGGCTGTGGCTCAAAGGTAGAGTGACTGTCTAGCATGGGCTTGACATCCAACAAAGAAAAGAAAAGTGAAAAAGGTTTAGAATCCAAAGTGCCCTGCTAGTTACATCCTTTCCTAGTAGCCTGGGCACAGACCTAAGAGAAGGGTATGAGAGACTACAAATGAGGGAGAAACAGTGTCTGTGTTCTGGAGCCCTTCTGGGTTCCTGGCTCACGGTGTGCTAGTACACCAGGAATGGATTGGTGTACTAGCTTCTGGCTGACATTGTATCTAGAATGTTCAATTATAAATTGAAGAGTTAATATAATTAAAAGAATATGCAAAAGTCTGAAGACGCCCCTCTAACATCTTGTTTTTAAAAGAGCTAAAAGGAAGGCAGGATGGAGAAGATACAGGAAGAGTAAGATGCTTAGAACAACCCTGGTTCCCTGGACACCCTGGACCCCAGAGTTCCCACTGCTTGTGGATGTGATACAGCCTACTGCATGCTTGGGTCCTCCAGCTCCAGGTTGCATAGCTCAGAACAGGACACAAATTGATTCTGTCTTTGAATGCAGGTCCATTTTAAAGAAAGCACAGGAAAGTCTGTGTCACTATACCCCTAATCATTAGGGGTATAACCCAAGATTTCTAAAATATCCCTTAGTCTAAGAGCATCTTAGACTAGTTTAGATGGAAAAAGATGCTATAAGACCCAAGGTGAAAGGGCCCTTCCAGAGTACTCTCACAAACAGCACACAGTGTTTTTATTTTTATGTGACACTTTGTATTGATTGCTTTGATGTTACTAAGACAAATACTTGACCGAGACAACTTAAGGGAGAAAAGAATTTGTTTTGATCGATGGATTCAGAGAGTTTCAGTCTAACAAGACGTGATGGAACAACTCAGGTCATGGTGGCGGAGGTATGTGGTGGAAGATATTCACATCACGATGGACCAGGAATTAAAGAGCAAAGCAGAAACCAGGGACTGGGCATGTTATATTTATATCCTTCACATATATATGTATATGTGATATATATATATATATATATATATACATATATATATATATATCCTTCAAAATCCTTCAAAATATATATATATCCTTCAAAATCCTACCTAATGACTGGCTTCTAACTAGGCTTCACCTACGAAAATAGCATCAATAGGTAGGTTCAAGTGTTAAAAATATGAACCTGTCGGGGGCGAGCGGGGGTAAAAACGGTTTCCTCCAAGATCAAGACATTTCATCCTACAGGAAGGCAAATACTCAAAACAGCTTCAGGAAGTCCCTGAAATTGGCCAGATTCACTAGGCCCCTTCCTGCCAGAGCAAGTAATAAAAGCCGAGAGTGCCTCAGACAGAAGACAGCCAAGCTGTAAAGAAGACTCTGAGACCAGATCAGGCACCTGGAAAAAGCTAAAACCAGCCACACTGCCTGGAAGAGGTTTAGACCAACTGAGGCACCTAGGAAAGACTCTCCAATCTATTGAGCTGCCTGCAGGCTGTGCACTGTGCTCCAGGTTCCTAGCTTTGTGGGACGGCACCCGTGGTGAGGTGGGCTTTGGTGACGTAGCTGTCTCTGAGTCATTTCTGCTCCTGTAAGCAACCCCTCACCCATATTCCTGCAAATAGCACCAATAAAATGCATTGCTTCACCAAGTTGGACTTTGGTGGTATCTGTACTTTGGTCTGTCATGGGCTCCCTATCTTGGGTGAGTAGATATGTGTGCTGCATCTCCCCAGGAAAAGGTTTTTTTACACAATGGGGGGACATTTCAGATCCAAACCACAACACACCTATTATGTTATTGTTCTTGTAACTCTGCCTATATCGACTATCTCACGTATGTATACTATTACATACTATTAGTCATTAAAGACAAGGCTGTCAGAGCAGTGAGGGATTAACTACCTTCCCCAGACCCATAACAAGAGTCTATGTAGTTACTGTTTTCAGACTGGTTTTGACCAGCCAGCTAACTACCAGCATCGCCTCAAACTCCTTATCACCATGAGTAACATTTCAGCACAAAATGAACTCTCCAGTGCAGTGCCTTACGCCTATACAGCCATCTTTAACCCATTGCCCAGGGCAAGCTTCCTCCACAGATGTTCAGTGAGGCACAAAGAATGAAGCCACACGCTCAGCGTCATAGGCGTGGGAGAGGAGCATTGAGTTAGACGTCATAGTTTATGGTGGCTAATAAATCAAATTTAAATTTTTATTACAGTATTTATTTTGTGTGTGTGTGTGTGTGTGTGTGTGTGTGTGTGTGTGTGTGTGTGTGATAGCTCTGTGTAGAGGGCAAACTGTAGTAATTGGCTCTCTCCTTCCATCATGTGGACCCCAGGATTGAACTCAAACTGCCAGGTTTTGCTGAAAGTACCTTTGCTTGCTGAGCCATTTTGCTGGCCCCTAAGTTTTTTTTTTTTTTTTTTGTTGTTGTTGTTGTTTTTGTTTTTTTACAAAATTTCCCAAGGATTCTTAAAATCACATGCCATAGGTTGGTCAAATCTGTGATGATGTTTGGACTTAGGGTTGGGTGGGATTCCTATGATTCCCCCAAATGAGTCTGATCTTTAAAAATAGTCTGCCAGATTCATACTCACACACAAATGACTAAACGTAAGTTCATTGTTTCCTACAACCTCATCATAGAAAATCTTGGCCCTGTGCTTCAATTGAACAGAGAAGAGGGTCTCCACTGCACTAGGAATGAGTGTTCTCTACCAACGTGGCCTTTAACACAGTAATCCACACACCAGAGTCTTACAGGGTTGCTTTTAATGAAGTACACAGGGCTGGGGAGGTGGCTTGGCGCTCAAGAGCACTGACTGCTCTTCCAGGGACCCGGGTTCAATTCCCAGCACCCACATGGCAGCTCACAGCCGTCTGTAACTCCAGTTCCAGGGGACCTGACATCCTCAGGAAAAACACCAATGCACATAAAGTAAAAATAAATTATTTTTTAAAAAAGTATACACTTATCCATATCTACATTCTTCAAGTTAAAGACTAGATTGACAGTGTGCTGACTTATTTATAATCAACAGCTAAAAGCAATGATCACTCCCTCCCGCCCAAAAGAAAAATAAAAATATAAAAAAAAAAACCTTTGTGTTTAATTAATTGGTCAGGAGCAAGAGGAATTATCTCTAGTGACTGAATAATCTGAGTAACTATTGTTTATAGCCCTACATAAGTTTTAAAACTTTCCCCGTATTTCTTTGATCAATTAAAATCCACTTCCAATATCATTACAGACAATGTATTTAATTCTTGTCGGTCATCTTTCCGGGGTTGACACTTCAGAAACCCAATGGTCATAAGCATCATCCTCTGAGCAAAGTTTGAAACACAGAAACTCTGAAGCAAACACTTGCATTCGGCACACATGGGGATGGACAGCCCCGGATCTTCATCTCCAACTGGCACAAAATAATAGAAATTAGCCAAAAAATAATGAACTGCCGGTAGGCAGAAAATAACTGAAATGGGAAAGAGATTAAGAGGGAGCTTGCTGCGTGAGCATTGCTCTGGGGAAGAAGAAATGGACAGCTTTCTTATGATTTAGAGGAAGCAACCGATAAAGCAGCTGGCGGGCTCTGTAGAAGTATGCTCTAAGAGAACAGAGAGGGGAAAGAAGTCATCAGGGGGTGCTTGACAGAAGGGAGAACAAGAAAATTGGGGTACGTGGGGAATGAGGGGAAGGAGGGAGAGGATGAGAGGAGCTTTATAGAAACTTTTTATAAGAATGATGAGTGCATGATGAAGTGTCAGGTAAAGTTGTGCGTGAGATGAAAAGTGAGAAAACAGAACACAGAAACGTGATTCGAATCCTGGGACTGAACTACTTTCAGTCAGACATGTTGCCTGGAGCTCATCTTTCAAGGGCTCTCTTTGCTTTGGTCTCCTCCCCTGGCTGGCGATCTATGTCCGCTCCCTCACTGAGGAAGTTGCTCTCTGTCTTCCTCCTCTCCTGCCTCTCCTACAGCACGGACTCCCTTGCCTAATTAAACCACTGTGAGTGGTGAACCCACCCAACCCATCATAGAATGCATACTCAAGGGAAGAATTCCTACGTGCTTTATTCTTGACTTACTTGCTGGCCTCTGGGTGAAGTGGTTTGCCTGAACCACCCCTTGTATTCTTACCACCAGTCAGTGAAGCAGATCCATCATTAGCCTGACTTTAGTTAGAGACAAGGACTCCCGGATTGAACGTCTAGGTGGCTTGTTGTGATCGGTTGTGAGTGCATTTAAATTTGGCGAAATCTAATGGAGCTCATGCTTCCCTACTCAGCTCAGATTCCCAGTTGTTCAGATGTTGCGGGGCATGGAGACCAGCAGGTCCCGGTCTTCTGCTCTCTGCCTGCAAATTTTCATCTGACTTAGCAGTGCCACCTTCATCCTTCCCTAATGACCGAGAAGCAGGAAGTTAAAGTCCCTATAACGAAAGTCCTGTGTCAGCACGCCCCGCCCGAGTGTATCAGGGTCAAATCCTTTCTGTGTGCCTGTTTCCATGGTTCTGTTTTCTAGTGTGTTCTCAATTCGCCTTCACTAATGTGCTTATCTCTTGGCCAGAATTGCTCCCTCTATCACATGGTCTATTGTATCAGTCAGTGTTCTCTGACAGAACTGATAGAATCATTTTATATATACCCAAAAGGGATTTATTAGAGTGATTTACAGGTCTGAGTAGTCCAACAATGGCTGCCTCCTGACAGAAAGGCCACTGCTCCTTTAGTTGTCCCGTCCATGAGACTGGACATCTTAGCAGTTCCTCTCTGGTACAGGGAAGTCCTAGGGAGCTGTCAGTGTTTAGTCTTTATATTAGAATCCTAAAGAAGTAGGTTCACCAAAAGAAGGGGCCAGATGAACTTGCTGGCCAGAGTGAGGACAAGCAGGCAAAATGCAAAAGCTTCCTTTTTTCCACATCCTTTTATGTGGGCTGCCACCAGAAGGGGTGGCCCAGATGGAGGACGGGTCTTCTGACCTCAGATTATCTGATTTAGTGTGGGTCACCCAACTCAAGGAATCCAACTAAGACAAATCTCTCACAGGGGTGCCCAGCTGCTTGAGTTTTAGTGAATTCCAAATGTGGTCAAGTTAACACCCAAGATGCATTATCATAATTATCAAGACAGTATAAAAGAAAATGAAGACCCAGGGGCCCAATGTAGTAGTCAATCCAATATGAAAGCTGGCCTAGAATTGTTTATTTTCTATACGGTTAACTCAAACACCTTCAAGTTGGAATGTTGGTGAACAATGGAAATTGCTAGCAAAAAATATTAATGCTCAAGAATCAATGGTATATTTCAAATATTTGAAATAAAGAGTGTGTTGGCATGTCATCAAGCGAGGTCTCTCTTTGAAAAAAAAACAGTTGACATAAACTTGTGATGAAATCATTACTAGGTATAAAGCTGTTATGGATTGAGAACACAGATCCCATTAGATGAGGAAATAGCCAAAATCCAGTTATTTCACACACACACACACACACACACACACACACACACACACACACACACATAACATGATGGTACTCCAAGTCAAAATGTTCTCTACTTGGAAAGACAACAGAAAAGAGAAAGGCATTGGATTTTCTTTTCTTAAAAAAAGAAAAAAAAAGTAATAGATTGAGTTTTCCATGCAGCTAATTGGCAGCAAAAATTGTCTAAACTCTAAAGGGACTCTAAAGGGACTGTTTGTAAAGAGTGAGTCGGGGGAAATGCTAATATCCTGAAGCCTAGAATATGCCAAAGGAATCCATCAGGCTGCATTTGGCTGGCAGCAACTTCACGGCCTTCCCAGTGACAGCATCAACTCTCCAGGACACAGAAGAAGAAAAGAAGGCATTTAAAAAAATCTAGATAAACACAGGTGGTGCTGCAAAGTCCACGCACTGCGACCCAGGCATCTTATTAATGAAAGACCTCTTCACCGCTTTGCTTTGTGTAAAACGTAGTACAAGGGTCATGTGGTCTAAATACCATTGTGACTCAGCTATGGGCTAATACTATGTCCATTGGCCTGTTTCTCAACTTCTCCCTCTTAGTTCCTAACTCCTAAAATACCATCTTTATCATAGCCTTCCTATGAAGCTTAAGTAATATAATCTGTTTCTGATGCACACGACAGAACCTAGCGCATAGAAAGGGCACAATACACAGGACTTAGTATTGTTTGATAACCCTGTGGGTAAACAGAGATGCTTCTAGATTATTGCCTATCAGAATTAGCACATCAAGAAAGGTAGAAAGGTGTTCTGCCAATAAAACAGATATCAATAATCACAATAAGAAAAGAAACAGATAAATTATTTTAAAAACATGCAATGGATAAAAGGCATTGTGGCCTTTTGATATTCTAGAATTTGAAATGTCAGATGATACTGTATATAATAGTTTGCCATGAGAGTTGAAAATCCACCTGAAGATGTTGCATTCATTTAAACTAATATTTATTACCAAAGGTAGGTACCTCACCCTATAACGGGCATAGCACAAGAACATAAAATGTGTTTGAAACAATCCCCTCTCCTTACCAAGCCTGTCAGCCCATTCAGGCAGTGGATGTGGAACCCCACTTTGCACTGTCTCCTTGCAGACTCCGCCATAGCTCATCACTCAGAGTGAAGGCTTTGGGTGAGGAAGAGATGGTTGACATCCTGATGCTTCCAGTTTATCCCCTGACTGTGGCAACTTCTGCCATTCCACGTAACCTTGCTTTTAAAACTAGAGGGAAAAAGAAGCCATTCGCCCACCTCAGGTGTCAGCTATTAGAAGTGCAAGAACTCACCCTACTTGGACATCTATTCTCTCAATTACTGCAAAATGGAACCATGAAGAATAAAGACTCTGCCTTCCAAATGTGTAGGTAAATGTGGAAATGAAGCCATCCCAAGAAAAAGGACCTCCAAGAGTTCCCAGGGAGATGGAATTCTTCCCAGCTCCCTGTCTGTGTTTGTTTTGTTTCCTGTTGTGATAAAATATCCTGACAAATGTAACTCAAGGGGTAAGGAATTTACTTGGCTCACAATTCCAGGTTTATTATGTGGGGAGGTCAAGACAGCAGAAACTTGAAACAGTTACTCACATCACACCCCTAGTCAAGAACATAAAACAATAAAATTATAAATGCATAATAGTACTCAGCTCACTTTCTCCCACTCTAACAGAGCCTAGCATCCCCTGAATAGGGAATGGTGCCACCCACTGTAGGTGGGTCTTCCAATTGGGATCAATATAATCATAATAGCCCCTCACAGATATGCCCACAATCTAACCTGATCTAGATAATCCCTCATTAGGACTTCTTTCTTAGATAAATCTAGATTGTAACAAGTTAACAATTAACACTAGTTACCACCGGGTCCCTGAACCAGGGTCCATTCACCTATTAGGATGAATAAAGGTTAAATATCCCATGAAGTCTATTCAGTCACCTTGGATTCCCTCTTTTCAGTGAAGATTTCCAGAGAGAATGATGGAGAAAATGACTTGCTAGGGAAAAACTATGAAAAACACCCAGGATCATAAGGAAATTCCTTTCTACCATGTGCTGAATCTAGTCTTCTTCTTCAATCTCTGTGATTTCTGAAATATCCTTTGGAGAAATATTTCATGACAATCTTTCAAAATGTCATCCTATTTTGGAGTCAGCAAGCATGCATCTGCCTTGTTTCATATTGTACGAGCTTTATGCAAAGAACTATAATCTGAGAAGTTTTACACACAGAAATAATAACAAAGCTCACAACTTTCATTTTAAGAAATCCTGAAAAGGTAAGGAATTATGTGTATTATTATTATGCTTTTACTCCTGTGTATGTGAATATTAGCACTTCGTATGGAAATAAAAACTTCAGGTTATATGTAAAATGAATAGTTTCTCCTGTGCAGGGGAAATAATTCTCAAAGCCCTGTAGGGATTTAATAGATCGGTTCCATCAATAATTAAAACTGTTTGCATGTAAAGCGGCAAATTTAGAAAGTGAAAGTTAAAGGCTATAAATCAATAGCATTTCTGCAGATGTTTTGTTCGGCTCTTAAATGGGGCCTTTTGTTCATATGAACTCAAGTCCAGCATTTTAAAAGCAGATTTCATGTAAACACCCATATTTCTGATCTTTCTAGAAACAACGCAAAAATCCGACCGCATTGGTCTCCCTTCCATCTTTCAGAACAAGGACATACATGTGAGTCTCCCTATCCCCACCTCCACCCTGTGCCCTCCAGGACACCGCAGTCCCTACCACTTCCTGTTTTTGTATGTGCTAGTCTTTGCTTTTGGTGGTACCTGCTCTTCTAGCATTTCTGTAACCTCTTACATGAGTTTTGTCATTAATGAAATTTCCTCATCACTTTTGTTCTGCAAATGTAAATCCGTGACACACACACACCCCCACCCCACCCCCACGCGCCCCCATCACACACACTCTCTTAACTCTGCTGATTTGAGTATTCACACTGAAAGTGTTCAAACCAGTTTTGTTTATAAAGACATATTGGTGACAAGAACTACTGTTTTGCTTTGTAGTTAGGTGTGGGGACTCTATAAACCACTGCCTGTGTGAGATCTACCCGGGGTGATCTGGTGCAGCTCCTGGGGACAGCTCTATGGGGATTCATCCAGCTCTGTAAGAGCATACATTGTTTCCTTACTGTTACCAGCTTACTTTGTCTGGAAGTAGTTAGGGGCCTGAAGTTTCTATAGAAGTTCATAAACACGACTTGAAAAGGGTAGAAACTCCCATGTGTCTCACTATAGTGGACAAGAGCTCAGATGATGAATACGTTTAGGACAGGAGTGACTCTTGAAATAGCCTGCTTATTCAACAGTGCTGCGTAAGTATCTAGCATGCATTTAAACAGATCCTAGCCAGCATTACACGCCAGACTTCAACCTTTCCAAAGGGTTTTTCCCTAGGGTGTTTCCCTTCTCAGCCCAGGGAAGTTCCAATGTTCCAGCCGTTCAGGCCAAGTGCCTTGTTTGTGCTGGTTAGTTCTATTTGCCCACTTGACACAACCAAGAGTCACCTTGAAAGGAGGAACTTCAGTTGAGGAATTCCCAGGTCACAGTGGTCTGGGATGGTGTCTGTGAGGGTTTGTCTTGGTTGATGATTGATGTGGGAGGGCCCAGCCTACTATGGGCCTACGCTATGGAAGGAAGTTAACTGAGCATGAGCCGGAGAGCAACTGTTTCTGCTTCAGCTACTGCTCAAGATTCTGTTCTCATTTCCTTCAGTGATGAACTGTGACCTGGAAGTGTAAGGCAAATAAATCCTTTCCTCCCCAGGTTACTTTTGGTCAGTGTTTTACCACCGCCACAGAAAAGTGAGTAGAACTGTGGAGGGTCCCAAAACAGCATGACCACACAGCTGCCATGACAGGCTTAGAGGCCCAGACACAGCTTCTGGCCGGCAACACCTGGACCCAGGAAGAGCCATAAGCTGACCCCATCCAGTGGGGCCTGCATCTAAGAGGAAATAACTGATATTCCAAACATTCCCCATACCCCTAGACAAACGTCAGCCAATCAGGGTCCTGAACCCTGGAAATTCCCTCACCCCAACCTCTGCCATGATTAAAAACAAAAAAACAAAAAAACCACCCTACCTGGGCTCTGGGCTCTCTGCCCTCACGGCTGCATCAAACAGGCAGAGAGACCAAGGACAGAGCTTGAAGATAATAAAGGCTCTTTGCTTCTACATGTGGGATTCAGTCTCCGTGGTGGTCTTTTGGGGGTCCCCGTGATCCGGGCGTAACAGAACATGGTTCTTTATTCCCCCTTTGCTCTTATCCATCTATCTATAAACCTATTAATTTTACACTAAAAAAATTCTACCATTCACTCACTTCTCACTACCACTAATATCATCATCATCGAAGGCCATGCTCTTGCACAAGTGTATCGTGAGAAATATCTTCTTACTTGGTCAGTATCGCTCCCTTTATTCTCAGCATGGTGACCATGGGGATCTCTTCAGACCATCTTCCCCACGTCCCCTTCAGATGTCTCTTTCTGATGACTCTGTCACACCGCTTGGCCAAATCCCCTGATATTTCCCACTGGCCAGAGTAAAAGCCGAAGTTCTTGGTGTCTTGAAAGGCTCCCTGATGATTCTCATCCTCCGGCTTCACCTGCTGATGCTAAATGCCTTCCTTGCATACCGCTTCAGCAACACAGGCCTTTGTGATTGCCGCTCAAAAAACACCACACTCCACGGCTCAGGGGGTAGTGCATTTGCTGTTACAAACACGAAGGCGTGAGTTCAAACCCCCAGCACTCATAAAACAGCTAGTGTTGCAGTCTCTGCTTATAACTCCAGCTCTGGGGAGGAGGGGACCAAGGAGAAGGAAGGGAGATCCTTGAGGCTCACTGGCCAGTCAGCTCTAGCCAAAGGTTCAGTGATGGAAAGACCATATCTCAAAATTTAACTTGGAGAGTCATAGAGGAGGACTCTCAAAGTTAATCTCGGGCTTCCATGTGCTCAGACATGGGAGAACAGACTTGTGTGCACACACATGTATGTATATAATACACACAGACACACAAAATAACATGCCACACTCACCCCCCCCACACACACATACCCAGGGTCTTATTTGTATCAGCTCCCTTGCCTTGAATGTTCATTCTCTAAAAAGCTCTTACCTCTTTCAAGTCTTTGCTACATGTTACCTGTTTGCTGGAGTCGTCCCTAGTCACTCTGCTGAAGAGTGCACACATGTGCGCACGCACGCACACTCACACACACATGCGTGCACACACTCACACACCTTTTTATGCTCTCACCATCTGGCATGTCATGTGTCTTTGCCCCCATGTCTTCTCCTTGTCTTCTTCTAGAATATAGGCTTTCTCAGAACAGGGATTCTCACTGTACTTTTTTTTTTCCCACCTGCTGTTTTTCCAGTGCCTAGAATAGTTCATGGGAATGAGAGTTTCCTAATAAATATTCAATGAATAAATGAGGTAGAAATGCCATTATTTAAATTCTTTTATTTCCCCGAGTTAAAATCTGTAAGGAAAAAAAAAATGTATGCATCCAATCATGCGTGTGTTTATATAATCTTCAGAAGTAGAGCAGCCAAAATAAAAAATGTTTAGTTCTTACATTCTTTGGACATGACTCACAATTTCTAGTTTATCAAAACCAAGGCCCTTTGCTCAGTCCCAATCTTGTGGAATGTCTATAGACGAATAAAGAAAAGTTTGTTTTTTGAATTATGCCACCAGGGGCTCAAGCTGATATTTCAGCGGCTGTCCACTTGAGTCAGCTCAATACAGGATTCTCATGCATCTTAAGAAGGTCCTTCATAGGCCACTGTGGAGCTGGGTGTGGCTCTTGATCTGTCTTTACTCTGTGAATTCAGCAGAACCACTCACATTTGTTTTAACATCTTCCCGTAAGATGTTACAACTCTTGGGCCTATATTATCTAAACGCACCTTACATCTTCCGAAGATGAAAAAATAAAATGGTGTAAGAAATAATATAAAATAGTGTAAGGGTCTATTGCCTTAACCTGAATGACTGTTAAATAAGACCAGCAATGGACAACATATTCAAGTTTCTATTGGGCGTTGATGTGTTAGTGGAGACAAGAGTCGGTTGCATCCACTGTTCCGCCAAACTCCATGAAAGAAGTTGCATTATGTCAAGAAATGATCTGTTGTCAGATCTGGTGCTCACCTGTAGAGCTGGCATTTAGTCATCCTGTGGAGTGTGCTTTTCAAACGGACTTTTCTTGAAAACTCTGAGGCTCAATGTATCCCATACTCTCGCTGTATAGTTACTGTGGATGGTCCTGCTGTACCTGACCACAGGGCAGGCAGTGGGGGATCCGAACCTCCCCATTGTCCATCGAGGAAACTAAAGCAGACAGGTAACAAACTCAGTTGCAGGACCTCGTTTTGATCCAAGTAACCCAGCGTTAGAGTTCAGGTTCTTGATGATTGCAGTATGAGAGGAGGGGGGAAGAGACGAGGAGGAGATAGTATGCAAATGGAACTGAATAATCCGGGTATTTGTAAACTTCTAATTAAAAATAGAGCATTCCGCAGGAGACACAAGATAGTGAAATTTAATTATATGATAATGAGATCTACCACTTGCATAGTCAAAAGCACTGTTGTGACCAGAATTTACAGGAGAAATAATTCTACATCCCAGGGGTTCTCAACCTTCCTAATGCTGCGACCCTTTAATACAGTTCTTCATGTTGTAGTGACCCCCCCCAGCCATAAAATTACTTTCGTTGCTACCGCCTAATTGAAGTTTTGCTACTGTCATAAATCGTAATGTAAACATCTGTGTTTTCTCATGTGACCTTAGGTGACCCCCAAGGGGGTTGTGACCCACAGGTTGAGAAACAGTGCTATATACTATAATTCTAGTTATTCTGAAGGCTGGAACAAGAGGATCACGAGTTTAAGGCCAACTTGGCTACAGAGAACGCTCCAGGGCAGCCGAAGCAGCCTGTGATCTTGCCTCATAACAAAATTTTTAAAATGTAAAGGACTGGTACTACGTCTCAACGGTACAACAGTTGCCAGCAACACACAAAGGCATTTGTCCAATCTCCAGTAACAAGACTTAAAATTTTTCAAAAGCACTATTGTGAATTTGATGGTAATATTTAAACAGGGAAATCTATCCAAAAATGCAAAACTCTAACCCCAAGTAAATAAATAAATTCCTATGGAAATGACTTTTTTCCTACCATCTCAGAGGTGATTAGCTTATCATGTAATGTTAGAAAAAAAATGGCATAAGGGCACAGCAGGTACCATGTCCCGGAATGTCTTTATTACACCTAGTTCAGCGGCTCTAATGAGACCACAGGACACAGGAAGAGGGTGGATGTGGTTGCTGTCCACATACTTTGTAGCCCTGATGGCAGTGTGTTGCAGGACAGCTGTTGTTTAGACAGGAAAGGCTCAGGGCTCACAGAGAATATGGCTTCACCTGGTCATGGATTCTAGTCACATGTGAAGTTGGCTCTGCCACACATCTGTGTAAACACAGTCTCCCCACATGTCAAGTTATAAATGTGTTTTTTTTTTTTTTTTTTGCTTTCTCACTAGGCATTTTGAATATTTGCTCTAAGTGCTCCATGTAAACGTATTGCAATTAAATTGGAAAAAAAAAATAAAACCTCCTTGAAGTACTTCTTCTTCTCATGCTTAAAACATAGGTTAGCAACACAGTTTTGAAAATTCATAGCCTTCTGTTCTCTTTTTCCTCAAAGCACGAAGGGGCAGCATTGTGATTATACTCATGGTTCATTCCAGATTACTGAAGTTGAAAACACGCCTTGAGAATCAGAGGAAATTGTGCTCTAATATGCAAAGCCGGCCCTGCTACCCCTGTATTTCAATGTTTCCATGGCTTCATATTGCTCCCAGGATAAAGTCCAAATTCCTTACCATATGTTAGCAGTAGAGAGGAGCCACCTTGTACCAGATCTTGAAGTGTGCTGGCCCTCCACTGGAATGCCTTCTGTGTGCTTTCCCATACCTTCTTCTGGTTTCTTTCCTTTTCCTTCAGGTCTTAACATGGGGCGCTCAGTTTTCCAGCACCCTCCCTGCTAAGACCATCACACGTTGCAATGGACAGCATTTTCCAGAGAACCAGAATCCACAGGACATTTGTCGAGCCACATCAAAGGAGGTTCGTTGTGGAGGACTGACTCTTGTGATTAGGAAACTAAGGAGCCTGGTGACTTGTCGTCTGCCTGTGAGGTGGGGGATGCTTGTACAGTTCCAGTGAGATAAAAGAGGCCTGAGAACTAGCGGGCAGAAGGGAGGCTGAGAGTGCCATTCCTTGTCCTGGGTCAGAGACCTATAAACCAGAAGAACCAATTCGTGAAATCCAGAGATGGCGGATGTCATGACTCAAGTAGAAAGAAAAAAAAAATCTTTCTTTGCACTTTTTTTCTTAGTTTTGTCCTTAAAAGGAAGAATGGTGCCCATGGCCCATGCACTCTGGTGAGAGGCATTTTTCCTCAGTCTGCGGACCCTAGGAAAACACCCTCACTAACAAACACATGATGTTTTACTGATGAGCCAGGCATCCCTTAGCTCAGTCAGGTAAATTAAGATTAACACTGTAAATTCATCCCTTGTCAACTTGGCACCCAGGTTTATGCACTTAATTACATTTCATCATAAAGACCAAAACAAGATCGGAGTGTTATCTACCATCATACTTTACTTCACATAATCAAAAATGCATTAATCCATTCCCCAGGAAAGACAGGGAGGTCCTAGAGGCCTGTTGATCCTACCCTGAGAACCAAGAACAAAAACACTCTGGTCACAAACAAACAAGCAAACAAGCAAACACCTACTCTGTTTCTAAATGAGCAATATTCAAATGTTTATGTAAGGTCAAGGCATCTGAAGTCACACAACAAGGGGCCATGAGGAAAAAGGAAACAAAGTTATTTGTTATGGATCTATACTCACAAACATACTCAAAATAAAATAAGGAGGAAGTATATGTGACAATTATAGTCCTTGTTTTTGTAGCTGGTTACATGGTAATTAGCTGGTATTTGTAGTGATCTTTTACTACACATTCTACATTCTCTTTGCCTTCATGAGAACTCCAGCTGGACTTCATTGTTTACCTGGTGACTGTGACCATATCTTCATTTCTGATGGGTCTGGGCCACTTGTAGGTCTACCTGCATTGGACTGCAGTTTTCTAATGGTCTCACAGTGGATGGTGCTAGGAAGAGGTCTCAGAAGGTGTTACCTGTATTCCAGACAGAAATCCACTGTGGGATCCTAGTCAGGTCAGGTCAATCACCACAGTGGCATCATAATACCCTTCTTGGCCTATTGACTCAAGGGAATGAAGAGTTCCAAGAGGCTGGGTGACAGCCACCCCACCAATTCAGTGGGATCATTGATACGCTTCCTATGGGAAGCCATTTCTGCCCAGGAATGGATTCCTTTGGTCTAACAGAGTGTAAATAGGAATATGAAAAAAATATGAATATTTTTGCTAGTCAGTTAATGGGGGTAAAAGGTAGTCACATTGTCATCGCCCAGCCTTAATCCCTGACCTGTGAGTCCTGGCTATCAGAGATACTGCAGTATGCCGTGGATACTGATCCAGAACATAGTCTAGAGAAGCTTACCTGAGCCCAGGAAGATATTAGTGATATGATAGATATGAGTCTGAGTCTTTCCCATTCTGTTGGGTTAGTTGCTCTATTGGGTAAGACCAGTGAATTCCGTGAGTGTGAGTCCTTTGCCATGGAACAAGTTCCAGAGGTAACGTGACTTGGAATGTTATGCTACTGGATAAGGCATTCTGTCAGTCTACTGTGCATAGATTTTTCAAAGGCATTACCAGTGGAGAAGATACATTTCTGTGTAGTCTATATACAGCATGGACAGGAGGGGAGGGAGAAGGGCAAGAGTAAGGGTCATAGGGACCAGGCTACTTTACACAATTCTCTTGTATCTTTAAGAGTTGCTCAGCCCTGATAACACACACAGCGTTTCAATGTGATAATGGACTATTGCTCTACATCTAATTTTAAGGTTGGATGGCTTGGATAATACGAAATTCCTCGTAGGCAGTTTAAGCAACACATTAACCTAGTAGCCTGTGGTCACGAACAGGCTCTACTGAAGGTCCATAGCAGGATGAAAACTATTTCTCAAAAGAGTAGTTATCTATGGGTGGATGACAAGCACCTTGCTTTAAAATCCTAAAGACCTCAACTGAATCGCCTATAGAGATTTTCCAGGAGTTCCAGACAGCATCCTTATCTGCCACTGACCCTTCAAAGACCACTTATTTGCTGTAACCACCAAATGGCAAAGGAGCTTACCCAGCAGTCAGGACCTATTGGAGAGCCTTCTTGTATTTGGGGCTCCAATCAAACCAGTAGTAAACGAGCCAAAATGACCCACCCCAATGAGGAATACATTGCTTCAAAATTTTAAACATGACTACTGGGCAGGTATGTATTTCCAGCTGTAGAGGAAACCATATACAACAGATTAACCTCCTCTTTAGAAGAAATCTGTCCATGTCCCATGCCACTGGGCCCCCAGAAATTTCACTCAAGAAAAAGGTTGCTCTATTTTAATTGTCACTGGGGCTAAGGGGACCGCTTACACTGGTAGAGAAGATTCATCAGAATTGAGAGTTTCAATGTCTGCAATTCTATCAAGTGCCTTCCCGAAGACTACCTTCCCTAATCACTGGCCATTTGATGGTAGACAGCCTGCAAGGCTGGGAGCTTAATTTCTCTCGTACTTCATCTGGTTGCCCAATGAGGTTCTGCATTCAATTTTCAGAAACTTCATCCTTTCAGCTACAGAAGATAAGGAACTCATATGGGCACACACAGAATCTTAGGTCATTCATGGATCACAAGTGTGGGAATTTGAATCCTGGATATTATCCTATTTGTTTGGTCCCCCCCCCCACAACTTTGACTAGCAATTGTTGCAGCCAATGTCATTAAATTTCTTGATTTTTTCCAAGACATGATTGAAAGTATCATACTCAGAACCACCTAACCTCTTGCCCCTGTAAAGGACTGGTGAGGAGTAGCCAGTACAAATATTTTATGTCTTTCTCTAAACAGTCATGCCTGTGAGCATGCATGTTCTCTTCACTACTGGAGAGGGTCAAGGGAGTCTTCGATTCGAATAAAATGGAAGTCAGTTCTAGAAACCACAAAACAAACACAGAAAACTCCTCCTGAAAATTATGTACCTCTACTGTGCCCAAATCTGTATTAGTTACTATTTATTTATCCATATTCTCCAGAACAGAAGATTAGATACACAGATAGACAGATGGAAGATAGATGGATGGATAGATAGATAGATAGATAGATAGATAGATAGATAGATAGATAGACAGTGTTAGCATGTAGGCATCTGGACTGGCCTGCCCTTAGGGTCCTGACGGGATATATCCTCAGCTGCAGTCACTAAGAGCACCCCTGTGTGCGTTTGCTACATTTCCTTATAAAAGGCGGGCCTTGCCCACCTCCCGTCTCTTTCTCTTCCTTCACTCTCGTCCCTAGGGACCGGTCTCTGCCCCGTCTCTCCCCTCCTCTCAATCAACCTCCCACGTGGGCCCTGTTGTATGTTGTGACTCCTTCCTGCCTTTCTAAAAATACAGCATTTGGTGCTGTGACTCCGATAGGCTCTCCCGGCAGTCTGAGATGCGCCAGACCCTGGAACGCCCTGCTTTCCCGCCCGATGGATCGCTGGGACTCTCCGTCCAACACTGACGATTGGTAAGCCACCTCTCCCCTGCTCCACTTCCGGCCATTTCCCATGAGTGAGGCTTCATTTATTTCTCAAGCACAGTCATCGTCTTCTGGCTTTTCTCGAAGTCCTGGTAGGAGGTGACTGTGTCTCACTGGGGCTCTTAGCCCATCAGCCCCTGCTCTTCTGGGTGATAATCCACTAAGCAGCCTGTACCTCCTCTTTGGTCCTCGCTGAATTTCTGGGACACTAGAGATTCCAGCCCTTGGATTTTCTCTACCTCACTCATAGAAAATGCGCCGACCACCATACCTACCACGCAACTTAAGGGCTAAACGTATCTGCCTTTTGCCCCAGTACCCCTTAGATATCAATCCAAATGGCTGCTTACTGGCACCCCACATCCCGGCATTTCACGGGACCTTTGCAACTTCCGCCAGCCATCCGAGAGATGGAAGGGGGTGCTTTGTTTTTCAAGCTTTCTCCAAGCCCTTCTCTCTGTTCTTTCTTCCTGCTCTACTCTGCTCCTGCTAGCTCCGAAGCCTGCAGCTGGGCCTCCCTGTTAAGCTGTATTTCCCTTTGCCCATTCTCTGCCCAAGCAGTTACATCATTACCTGTCTCAAGGTCCTTTTCCACAGCATGTGCACCCTTAAAAGGGCCCGCCAGGCAGAGCTCGCTCCCTTGGTCTCTTCTGTCGCCTGCCTCTTGCTGCTCTCTTTGTCTCTAATTTCCTCTCTTGCCTCTCGTCTGCCTGTCTCTCTCAAGTCCCCAATCCGATGCCGCCTTTCACTCTTTTCAATTTGGCTCTCCCCCTCCCAATAAACCTCTTGCACTACTACCTCTGTTGTGTGTGGTGTGTTTATTTAGTGGCGTACCTTGGCAGAGGCCACCAAAGGTACCGGCTTCACGCTAGGACCTTATCCGCCTGCTCCACCTGTATTAATCTGCTTTCTCATTCACCGACAGCTTCGCCTTCCATTCCATACCAACTATTGGGTCTCTGGTGGGGCCACCCGCCTCTGATCATTCCCCGAGATGTGAGGCTTCATTTCTCGAGCCCAGGCCTCTCCTCGCCTTCTGATTTTTCTCGAAGTCCTGGTACCAGGCGACTGTGTCTCTTTCGGGCTCTTAGCCCTCGGCCCCTGTTCTTGTGTGAAGACGTACTGAACAGCTTGTGCACACTTAATCTGATCCTCCCCGGATCTCTGGGACACCAGAACATTCAGACCTTTGGATCTTCTTCTCTCTGCTTCATCCTTGGGAACTGGGTCATACATCTCCTCGTTCCCATTGGTATGTCTTTGGGAGACTCACTGACCATTCTTTGGACCAGGCAGTTGGGGAACCGAGAAAGAATTCTCCACTTTGTTTCTTTTTCATTGCTCCAAGATCTGCTTGTGTCTGTCTGCTCTTCCTCTCTAAAAGTTCTGTTTGCTGCAACATGTGAATCAGAGATGGAGAAGCCAGCTTTGTCCTGCTCAGAACACACCCATTCTGCCTTTCGATTTATCAACTCCTGTTTAATTCTGTGTGTATATTTGTGTAACTATTAACAGCAACCACGTGGCTCTCTTCCATCTTGGCTGGTGACCTCATCATGATTCCTTGTGAGCTGCAGGGAGTCAACTTGGATCCACCTGAACAGCATCTTGCCAGGTCCAAGCAGCCCTGGACAGTTCCACAGAGCCTGGACAGTGAAGTGAAACAGCCAGCTACCCCAGGACATGGACAGTACCCTAGCTTTCTCAGGTCCCCCAAAGATGATCGATGCCCTTCAGGTCAGCAGGAAGCAGTCTCGGGAACAAAGCATCCTCATCCCCGCCTTACCTGCTACCCCTTTCTAGCTCCTCACCTTTTTATAATAAACAAAAGGGAGGAATGTTAGCATTTAGGCATCTGTAAGGTCCTGCCCTTAGGGTCCTGACAGGATATATCCTCAGCTGCAGCCACTAAGAGCACCCCATGTGCACATTCGCTGTTTCCTTATAAAAGGCGGGCCTTGCCCGCCTCCTGTCTCTTCCTCTTCCTTCACTCTCATTCCCAGGGACCGGTCTCTGCCCCTTTCTCTGCCCCTTCTCCCCCAGCCAATAAACTTCCCACATGGGCTCTGTTGTATGGTGTGACTCCTTCTAGTCATTTTAAAAATACAACAGGTAGATAGATAGATAATTAGATAGATTGATAGGTAGGAAGGTAGATGCATAGATAGATCGATAGATAGATAGATAGATGATAGATAAACATGATAGATAGGTGATACATAAATAGATAATAGATAGGTAGATAGATGATAAATAGATGATAGACAGATGATAAATAGATGATAGATAGATGATACATAAATAGATAGATAGGTAGATAGATGATAAATAGATGATAGATAGATGATAAATAGATATAGATAAATGATACATAAATAGATAATAGATAGGTAGATAGATGATAGATAAATAGAAGATAGATAAATAGATAGATATTATTTGATTAATAATCTATAATGGCTCCATAAAAGTCCCTGAATTACAGAGTTCAGGGAGGTTATAAGCTGCTGAACACATGAAGTATTAAGAAGATGTTCTGCATAGAAAAGGCAGAAATCTCTAAGCCCTTCACACATCTTGTACGGTAGATGCCTTCATCTGGCTCTTTCTCTATATCCTTTGCAATAGATAAACATGAATAAAATGTTTGTCTGAGTCAGTGAGCCTCCCCAGCAAATTAATGAACCAAAGTGCAAGATCATGGGTACTTCTGATACATAACCAGCTAGCCAGAAATACAGGTCACAACCTTGATTGGCATTTGAAGCAGAAGGAGTCTCATGGGACTGAATTAGAAACCTACAGGGTCTATGGTAACTTCAATTAGTGTCAGCATTGAGCTGAGTTATAGGACACCCTATTGGTGTCCCCTGAAAAGTCATTTGTTGTAGGGGAAAGTCAGGCACATTTCACTGACCAGAAGTGACCTGCATGGAGAACCCAAGAGGAGAAACAGTTTTGAGGCCTTTGTTTGCTGTCTGTTGTTTTCTTGCTTTGCCTGCAACTTGCAATTTTAAATCCGGTAGTGGGGTGGACCTCACTGAAAGGGTGGCATTGGAAGGCTTTGCCTCACCGATGTTTTGTGAGAAGGACACCCAGGTATAGCCCAGAAGCCATGTGGCTGCAGCCCAGGAAATAAGGACTGAGGGCGTCAACAGAGGGAGTTTGCAGAGGTGGGTGTGCTCGGGGAACGTTGGAAGGGATCCACCTAATATTTGAATGGATAATCACTACCTGGGGGACAAACTCTTAGTAAACAAGAAGGTTATCTTTCTGAATTGGCAGTTTCCTTTCTCACATTCCTTAAACACTGGTGTGTGTGTGTGTGTGTGTGTGTGTGTGTGTGTGTGTGTATACACGCCCGTGCGCGGCTGGGACTTCTGCACCAAATGAAGCCCCATCCAATAAGTCTGAAATTGATCTAATGTTTCTTAACCAAGAAGTCTTGGCACATAGGAATGCGTTTAACCATGAGTAGGAGTTTCTTAAAAATATCTGACCAACTTCATTCTAGAAGACTGTCCTAAGATTAAGTCAAAGAAAAGTAAAACAATTTAAATTTTTCTTTAGAGCACTGTTTTAAAGTAAGTTTTCATAGCAAAGACTCAAGTTGTGGTACAAAATTCATCATCACAGCTACATGACAGGTCTGTAAAATGTGGGTGCACCTTGCAGTTAGATGCTGTGTGGGCCCTGGGAGTGTGTCGGCATGGGAGACATTTACTCTCAGCTCTTACCAGTTTTTTACCCAATCAAAAGGGAACTTGTAAACGTATCGGAACTTGTCCTAGAAGAGTTTTGTCATCAACCAAAAGGCTATTCTAAAAGAAAACTGAGGACAGTGTCTTATGTAAGACAATTACACATGGCTAATGGTGCTGAGAAAAACGTTTTAACTGCTTGGGTGACCAAGGAAATGCAAAGCAATTGTGAGGTGTTGAAAAATTAATCTCCAGGAAGAAACCCAAAGAAAGAACATTTGAGTAAGAATACTGGACTTTCCTGAGACAGAGTCTCAAAGTCATTGGCCACGGGAACAGGGATTTTCCCATGGTGCTGCTGAGTGGAGAGTATGAGCAGAAATGAGATCCTATACCTTAGCCTTTACACCCAGGATTGTTTATTTAGGAAATAATGCAGAAAGAAGTCTAATTATAGCACTAATTAATTAACTAACTACAGACAGGAAACTGTGAAGCTGGTCTCCAGCTCCTAGGTTCAAGTAATCCTCCTGCCTCAGCCTCCCAAATAGTTGGGTTTCCAAGCACAGAACACTGGACCTGACAATAACTATTATTATTGTTGTTGTTGTTTGAGACAGGATTTGTCTGTTAACAGCTGTGGCTGTCCAGGAACTTACTCTGTAGACCACGCTGGCCTTGAATTCAGAGATCTGCCTGGCTCTGTCTCAAGTGCTGGGGTTAAAGGTGTGTGCACCAGACCCAGCTCATTATTATTTTAAATAAAGAAAAAAATGTATCTTTCAATAGAAAAAGGGTTAAATGTTTTACATCTATAAATTTATGATATAACACTAAATATAATACAATTCTACAAAAATAAGGATGTGGGAAAATATTGATAACATAATTGATACATTTGATTCAGAATAAAACAAAGTTCAGGGGGCTGGTCTTGGGTAACACAAGTACATATATGTGATAGAAGTAAAACCAGGCAGAAAGACAATTAGCTGGCAATGATGATTAATTTTAAATGGTGAGGACACGGGAATTTTTCTTAGGTTTTCATACATAGCATTCACAACAAATAACCACTTGTATTTCAACGTTAGCATAAATTCCTTGCTGGATATATGTCTTTTTTCTATTTTCTGTATGCAGATTTTCAAAATCATTATTGTTTACATTAATTTCTCTATTGAGGGGGAGTTGGGGGCTGTGGAGGTCTGAGCACATCCTGTAGGAGTTGGTCCTCTGGTTCCACCGTGTGGGTCTCAAGAATTAAACTGAGGCACTCAGGCTTGGCAGTCGGTACCCTTAGAGCCTGAGCCATCTTGCCACCCTACCTCACCCACCCCATTACTTTTAAATAGAATAAAAATAAACTTATAGTACGCATAAGCAGCAAAATCAGAAGTGGAATCCTGTGATGTAGTCAACGGATACAAAGGACGGGGGTGGGGGGTGGGGTGGGGGGTGGGGGTGGGGGGCTCAGTTGGCCAAGTGCCTGCTGTGCAAGCATGACGACCCATGTTTGGATCTCCAGAGTGCAAGCATGAAGGCTGACATGGTAGAGCACACCTATAATCCCAGTGCAGGAGCTGAGAGTGGAGACGGGTGGATTCCCAAATAGCTCCCTGCCTAGGCAGCCAACTCTGATCAAGGAAAGAGAACTGATGCCCGTCTCTGTGTGCGTGCGTGCGTGTACCCACCCTAACAAGTACATATGCCATATACAATGTAACACAATGCACATGTATTAAAAAAAATATGATAGGGACATGGTATACACCACCTTAATTAAAAACAGCTCTCACTTTCCTAGACACCAAGGTAGCCTGTTAGTCCTCTAGGTAAAATGAATCAGTGGCAGGCTCTCTGGAACTGACTGTTGGATATTTTAACCTTTGCCAAATTATTGACCAAACTGACTTCACTGAGGCCTTGAAGGTGGGCCCAGCCTTAAAGGTGGTGGTGGGTTGAATAATAGGTAAACATCAATCTTTCGAGTACCGTAAGTCAGCAAGGAAAGGTAAGGTATGTGTAGGGCTCTGTACTGAATGTGCCAGCAAGCAACCTTGCTAGGGAGTGTGGAAGGCCACGATGCTAATTTGTCACCCGCCACGGAGTTATGTGACTATTACACGCTGGAAACAAAGGAAGAACAGAACCCCTCCCCGGGTTTGTATCCCATTCTTCAGAGTATTTTGTTCAAGATATCCTGCCTTAATGTCAGGCTTCAAACAAATAAATAAATAGTGCATACCTTTTTTTTTTTCCTTAAGTAAGTTTTGTTTTTATTTTTTCAAGGCAAGCAGTTTAACTTCACAACGAGGGGGAAATGATATTGGATATTTTAATAACTGAGTGCTTTCTTTCTTTTTCTTTTTTCCTGTTTCTTTTAATTAAGTCTTAGTTCTTAAAAGTTGGGAAAAGCAGCTTTTTCAGAGTTTCATTCCATCCTCAGGCAGTAGTACTCAATGAGTTCAACATGTCCCCAGTGGGTGTTCCCGTCTTCTGGGAGTCCTCATTCCACAGCTTAGGCTTAGGATCAAATTAAAGCACCAAATGGCCCAAAGCGTCCCTTCAAAGCCAAAACTATGTGGCGATTCCAATCTCTGCTCAGGTAGACGAGGACATGTCAAATCTTGAGCTCATGACGCTGATCGATGTGTGGGATCCTGAAAAAAATGGCATCCACACCCCAGGGACCTGTGCTTCCTTCTCTGGAAGGGTACTTTCCCAGAAGCATTTGCTTAGTGAACGGAAGTGAACAGTTCTTTCCTCCCAAAGATTCTTTCTCATCCTGCTCTACACCATGGCGCTTTTAAACATCTTGTTGTAAAAGGCTCCTCTCCCAGGAATCAGAACCTGGCACATGATGCTGATTCTAGTTCAGTCTTCGATTTCTTGGGATGGACATGAAGTTTCCTTTCTTCCTCCTCCCTTTCTCCCTCCCTCCCTCCCTCCCTCCTTCCCTTCGTCCTTGAACAACGGGCGTAGGATGAACCCTAACAACTCTCACAAGCCACCTCACCACTCAGTGCCCTCCTAAATCAAAAGAAAACAAAACTGAGGTATGCAATACACAGAAAAGAGAAGCAAGTGTAGAGCACTGTTTCCTGTTAAACTCAGTGCTTAGCTTGGAAGTCACTCTCCTTCCTGATGCCTTTGAAGATTCTGAGTCAGCCATAACAAGCTGCGAGTCTGAGCCAGTTGCTCAACTATGGGAGCAGAACCATCCGAGTTCAGCCGTAGCTCCAGCAGGCACCATGGTTGCTGCTGACTTACATCCTCGCATCCTAAACCAGCGTCGTGAATGTCCAAGTCACAGGGTCAGCTTCCCAGCAGTACAGCCACACCAGCCTCCTCTAGACAGCTACATGCTATGTGAGATCGTTAAGGAAGCAGTCAAGAAACACATGGCCATTTAGCCCAGGGGAAGACATGGAAGAGGAGATTCTTAGCTTTAAGTTTCCATCTGTCAGGACTGGAGGAGCTAGCCTCAATATTATTGATCAGTTTTATCAAATACTGGGTGTTGCTCTGGGCTGGGAAAATGTCCCTTTGTTGGCTGGTCTTGCAGGGTATGGCTTTAGGTTATCTCTTTTGCTTTGGCTCACTTGTCTTTGAATTTGGTGAGGAATCAACAGGCAAGACCTAATTCAGTCTTACTAAATGAATGCTGTCCTTGGCCATTCACGGGTGTTTCATTTGCATTTGCCCAATGTTCCCTCTAGCTAAGCTGGATAAATTACAACCTTGATATTAATCCACTATGGCACATGTACCTTAAAGATCTTCCGATCAAGGAAGCACTTTTTAAAAAAAAAAAAATGATTGTGCAAATTATGGCAGCTTCATGGAAATCTAACAGAGCTAGGTAAAGAAATATAATAGTTATACTAAGAGATTTTTAAAAAATGAAAGAAAGCAAGGAGTTGCCCTTGTGTGAAAGGGTTTCGTCTGGGGCTCAAGTTGCTGGCTTTACTATCTGCCTCTCTCTTTGCTGGCCTCTTCCCCTGGGTCCCTACAGTGAATCACTATGGCAAACCAACCAGGCTAGCTACTATGTGTAAAAACTCTTGGAGTTAAGTAGCTTACATTATTAATAACCCGCTTTCGTAGAGGAGGAAAATGAGGCTAGAAATTAAGTTGTCTACTGTCAAATTGCCTTCTTCTTTGTACTTAGAGCTGTCGATTGGCGCTGCTTTCAACCATGGTTGGTAAAGCTCTTTGCAGGAGGTAGTGAATGGTTCACGCAGAGATTCACAACTGGGAAAAATGCTTGTAAGTGACTGTAGAGCGGTAGAGTCTAAAGGAGATCTTGACAGCCTGTGTGTGTGCACGCGCATACACACAACTCAGTGAGCATCACCGATGAGGGGGCAGACTATAAGAGCCAGGGGATGGGAGGGGTGCTGGGAAATGCTGTCTTCTGGACAAGACATGGCCATTGCGCTCACAAGCTCACAGACGCTGTGGTTACCTGCCAGGCAGGATCTGTTCAAGATCAAGCTGGCGACATTCCAGCGTGGGTGGTGGAGGGGCTCCCGAGCCCCCACCCTTTCCTCAGGAGCCATCAGCAGTTAATGGCTGCTGGGGAGAGAAGTCACCTTCTTCAGCCGAGTAGCCATTAGTAAGTAGCCCACGGTCAATTAAATAACCCCCTGCACACGCTTCCATAAGCGACCCTGACTAAATTCAGTGGGTCATAAATGAAAGACATGAAAGAAGGAATGGAGGCTTGCTGGAAAGGAAAAGAGCTGGGGGGGGGTGGATAAGAGAGGGT
>CABHPP010148228.1:0-51512 GCA_902168425.1 Peromyscus attwateri | reverse complement strand
CGTAAAATGACCAATAGCTCTTAATTTTGTCTCAAACTTAGTAATCTTTTCTTTTTCCACATAATAATAATTGCACTTTCCCACTCATTTTCTGTCATCCTTATTTTCCTAGTTCCCTATTCAGTGGGCATAGTTAAAAAAAATCTCAAATCTAAAAACACATTTATCACTTAGCCTTCCAGTACTTTATTCCTTGGTTTCCTCTTGAAAAGTGAATAATCAAAGGTGTCCATCCACACTTACACTTACCTATCTTTTCCATCTACACTCCTCCAAACCATACAACATAATACAGTGAAATATTTACTATCATTTCTCTAATTAAAACTCAACCACTGCATAGCATTCTTCTCTATGTCACTTAGTTATCCACGCCATGTTCTAAGTTCTTAGTACTCTGCTCAATTTTTCTAGTTCTGTAAAAAGAAAACCCATATGATTTTCAAACATTTTGCAATGTACTTTGTACACTAAACAAAATAAACCAAATCCAATTTTGTAAATCAATGTGACCTTCTATTAAATGATATTCTTCTAAATACAACCGAGTTGTCTATCAAACAGGTGCTTGTTTTTTGGATCCTTCTCAGATCTTCATTTCACTGATTGTTGAAATATTCACCCCTTCCTGAAGTCATAGTTTCAGATACAGATTTAAGCTCTCTAAATTAAAACACACAACAATCAGAAGCTCTATGCCTCTCTTTAGTAATTTAATAAAATCCTATTGTTTTGTTGAAAATAAATTATAGGTACAACTGAAAGGACTGGTCACCATAGTCTTTGCCACACTCAGGATATAGAGTGAATTTTATCTTCAAAGAAATTTCAGCTTCTACTAATAATTTACAGTTGTATTTAGGTTTAATGAGATACAATACTCAAAGTTATCAGTGGTCATGATATAAACCAGCAACTTAGATTATCAGACATGCATAAAGATCACAACTATTTGTGACAGATTACAGGGGGCTACCACAGAGCTACTAGAGAGGTTTATACAAGACTCAAAACACATCGTGCTCACAGCAACAAATACAATTTCAATGTGTCTTTTTAATATAAGAATCTACACTCTTTTTTTCATGGTACAGTTTAAAAAACAAAACTTGTGAAAGATATTTACCAGTACTCTACTCTCATTTTTCCTTAAATATTCCTGTAATTTCTCCAGTATGTTATACAGAAAATATTACTTTGTACTGTGCCAAAAGTGAAACCTTGGTAAAACACTACTTGATAACACCTCACAGCTTTTCTCCTGTGATGAACTTCTTTCACTTACCTTTCAACACTGGGATTACCACAAGTACTCATTCTTAACCAGGGCACTGTTATAAGATATCTGGGTTTGTCAGCAATCTATTATTTGCCAAATCTAGTGAACTGCTTTTAGACAAAGTATGATTTCTTTTCAAAGTCTGATACAACATACTCCTAATACCTTGTTTTAAAATTGCAGCTCTCATGGGAAGTGCTTTATCTAAAACACCTTCTACCCTCTTGGGTTTTTTTCTTTGTCCAGATGTTAATATCAAAATGCCACCTGTATATTGTCATGTCCCCCTTTCCCTCACAGTTCTTTGTCACTAGCCCAAAAAGGACAAAGGGGCAGAAACAGTGAGAGAGCATTGTATGGCCTGTGGACATGATGAGAATAGCCTTCTCGGATAGTTTCAACTTTATTCCAGAGCGAGGAGAAATATAAAGGATGCAGACAGAAGCTAGAGCATCACCAAATTTGCATCAAACAGCACATTCCTATCATAGGGAACCCAGTACAAGTCTAGTTACATATGGACCGCAATGGGTAAAGCTTCTGTAAGAGGTCACAGGAGAGACCAAAGCCAAGGGTCACACTGGAGATAAGTCAGGCAATGGGCCTAGGGACATTGTCCATTGAATGGTAGAGAGCAGGAAGCTCCCCACTAGTGTGAGGGAGTCCTCTATGTTTTCAAGCATGGAGAGAGTTGCCAGGACATGGTAGATTGCAATCTCTGACCAGCAGGGCCTCATAACAATATATTACTGATTTTATATTGTCATTCTTTATTCAAAACATTGCAAATATAACAATTTCTTCCTCTAATATTTTAAACAGTGGATTTATCCATGTTTCTTTCTAACCAAATATTCTTTATTTCCCAAGCCCATCAAGTCAAACCCCCAGGTCCTACCACACCCATGGTCTTCTTTATAATGTGTCCCCAAATCTCTGCACAGTTGTCTCAAGTTAATCTAAGTTGGCTCTACTGTGTTCCATTGCTAATTTAGAACTCTTGTGTTTCCTACAAAATAAATAGACCCTTTTTTTCAAAAACCATTTACTTTCTACATTTCTCTAAGCCTATGATGTTTGTCATTCTCCTGCACAATATACTTCATCACACAATAAAAATGTCACAGAATTATCATATTTCTGTATCAAATCCTTAATTATTTGTTAAGTTATACAATCATATTTCACCAGATTATTGGAGATTAATCATTTTCAGATGGTAATCTCCACTATCAATATCTTATCCTTAAAGTGTGTCTTAGGTTTATGAGCTAAGAGAAGATATGTGAATTTGTGATCTCTGATGTGAGAATCACTTTAAAGATCAGCCCTGACTAAGTTTCTTACCTTTTTATCCTTTGTGATAAAACATTCATTCAGAAGTTGTCTCTTGCAACTTGGTAATCTTCAAACTTCAAATGTATTCTCTATGTGCAAACTGCATTATTTGTAAATCTAGAGCTCTCTTTGACAAGTCTGCATTGGCTATGGCTTCATTACTTTTAGAGTTGGATCTCAAGAATTCTGTGATTTCATAGTAGTTCCTGACATACAACAACATTTTATTATTTGTTAAAAGGAAGGAGGAAGATATCACAATGCTGCTAAAACTAGAAACAGTCACAAGATCAGGTGAACATACTTGCATTGATCTTCCTTTTTTTTTCTGTTGAGCTTTCAATATTGCCATTACTTTAATGTCATTATAATGATAAAGATATTTTATAGAAGTGAACATGTATATACATCTATATCTATCTATCTATATCTATATCTATATATATTAGAAAATGTGTAGAAGATACATCAATAATTGAACCTTAAATATTTTGAACACATGAAATACATTTTTTAATTTTATGTATCAATATTTTTATATTGTATCCAGTATAAGATGCTTTATTATATATTTATTTTTTCTCTTTTCTTCCCTCTTTCTCTCCTTCCCTTCCTTCTCTCTCTGTCCCTGTCTCTCTGTCTCTCTCTCACATGCATGTGTGTGTGCATGTGTGAGTGAATGGTTGTGCACCTGTGAATGTATGTCACAGCCAATGTTTGAGGTCAGATGACAACTTTAAGGAATCAATTTTTTCTTTCCACTATGTGAATAACAGAAATTGAACTTTATATATGTCTACTTACCAGCAAACACCTTGACTCTTTGTACAAGTTTGTTAGTCCATGAATTTCTTTTTAAAATGCTTGTAACTTTATATATACCTCATTTTCATGCCCATTCCTGTACTCTCAGCTGTGTCAAGATGAAACTGAACATCTTCTTTTCAGCTCCCTGTAAAAACCTCACTGGAGTGGAAGATGAATGGACAAGTTGTACTTCATACTAGATACACATGGCCACAGAAATAGTTGTTGATGCTTGGTGTGAAGAGAAGGGTTATATGATCCAAGTCAGCGGGGGGGAGGGGGGGGGGGGGGGGGGGGCAAACACGGCTTTTCAATGAAACAAGGTAAATTGACAAATTGCACAGTGCACCTGTTGTGGAGAAAGCGACATTCTTGGTATAGACCAAGGATAAGTCAAATGAGGAGGTGCAAGTCTTTTCTCAGATGCAATGTGGATGACAATCTGAGTGTTCTCAATTAGGTTATTTTAAATGAGAGAAAAGGAGAGAGAGATAAGTATATTCCTAGACTGACAAATAGTACTGTTTTTTGAAGGTTGGATTCAAAGTAATTAGCAGAACCTAAAAACTACTTAGTCTCTTTAAAGTTGATGACATCTGTGAACATGATGACAGAAAGTTCTTTAACAAAGTTACAAAGCCCAGGACCCAAGATACACTGTCATGTTACCCTGTATTTCCTGTAACACAAATGCTAACATATTGCTCTGAAGAAACAATGAACTAAGAAAAATGGTGAAGGCTGCAGAACATGCTAAACTTTTGATCCAATGAATGAAGAAGCCAAAGAAAAACACCAGAACACATTGCCAAGAAATGTAGGCTGTACTTACTGAGGACTTATACTTCTACGTCTTATTCCAGGCAGTAATAAGTCTCTAAACAGAGCAAATAGCTTATCATATCATGAAAAAAAAACTACATATATGAGGGAATAGGAAAAATATGAAAAGTATTTCAATTATCCCTGTAGAATATCGTATGTAGAAATGTTCATTATGTAAGAGAACAAACAATTCACTTCACTGAACTAAAGTACAGAAAGTGGCCACAAACTGTGCATCCCTGTTTGTGAATTTTGCGCTTGGAAAATGCTTAGAATCATATTTCTCTTGCTTAGTGTGTGATGAATTATGAATGATAATTAAGTCATTACATCTTTATAGTTAAAATGTGTACTTTAATAGTTATTAATAAGATATAATTGTGATAATAGAGACAGTTCCTAAATTATATTATTTTAGCTAAATCTGTACAATAGCAATTATAGAAGTTACCTAATTACAGAGATGTTTCATTTAACTGCATCTCTAATTCATACAAATTACAATAATTAACATTTTGTGATATTCACATATTGTCTGCATCAGTAAAAGACATCATGAAATTTGTCTTTCCACTTTGGTTTGTATTTCAGAGAAAAAAGCATACTTTTAAATTACCAGTTAATTTTTTATAATAAGGACATGATTATTTTAAAAATCCAGATTAAGATTAAGCTATACTGCAATACTATGAAGTAAAATTCTAAAGTGACAATCATGTAAATACAGCAATAAATTGAATATCAAGTTGTAAAGAGATGATACATGCTATTTAATAACATATACATTTATCCTGATTATAGATATGTGTTAATTCATACATGGACATACATTTTAATCTATTTAATATTTTAATTACAGAGCATTCTGCTAAAAAAAGTTATTAATCTGAAAGACCAATTTAATTTTTGAGGAGTTAATTCATTTTATCAAATGTAAGTTACTTAATATAATTTATTCAGATTCACTGGACAGAAATTAGAAAAAAATATAACCAGCAATACTAAGGGATTAAAATATATTGCCAGCATCCAGTTTATTTATAGTATTTTTATTGGAATATTATTTGTATAACATTCTAAATCAAATAGTAAAGAACCTATGAGAATTAACAAGACTATTCCTAAGCTTTCTGTTATATATACATGTATAAGTAGCTACTTATTTTATCTAAATTTATTTTACCAAATGCATAATTACATTGAAATTATGCATACTAATGGTGAACATTGTTCTTTTACAATAATATATTCATTTTTTTCAGGGATCATTGCTTTCAGCAAAAATGTTCAGAGACTTTCTTTCTACTGTATGGAAATATGACATTATCCAAACTCTAAGTACTATGCTATACAGTAACACACCACCACATATTTTATAACTATTGCTTACTTCATGTAGATCTAAATCTTTTCATACATTCCCCCTGTGCTTTCTTCAGGCTCATATAATCACTCTTACACTCTCATTTTAGTTGACTTCAGGTTTTATACTGTTGTAGGATATTTTGATCACACTCTGACACTCTCTTGACTGCCCAATAAAGTTACACTTTGAATCAGGGGGTGGAGCCAGTGACTAGCTGACCAGAATTGGCCATAGAGAAGTAAGGAATTTGGATAGAGAAGACACACAGGAAGGAAAGGGCATGAACTAGAATTTGAGCTCTCTTCCTTCTGGGACAGGGAAGATACCAGTCTCCGGTATTGTTTCTGGCCAAAAAGCAAGGCCAGCTATTTGCTACTCAGCCTCTCTGAGCTAGCAGGTTTTCACCCCAGCCTTTGACATCAGAGTCTTATTGATAAATAGAATGATAGAGACAACTGAAATCTGCAAACCTAGGCTGTAGCAGAGCCAGGTCATGTGATAGGAAGCCCTGTCAGGAAGCAGTGTGACTGGTAGATGGGCTGCTGGTTCAGGGACCTTGGGGTGGCAGAAGATAATTAAAATGTCAGTAAATTCATTTGCAGTTGCTAACCTGACCAAAAAAATTGTAATTCACAAATCATGGAGCTTGTGTGCCTGTATTATTTGCATAATATGTTGATCTCTGTTTCCATCTGTCCATAAACATTGACAACCTCTTAATGTTTTTAATAGTATAAAAGTATCCATTTCATATTGGCTTGAACCATTCATTACTTGGGAAAGATTTAGCTTGTTCCCAAGTCTTGGGTATTGTACCTAGTACTACCACAAACGTGTCATGTGTCTCCCAGAAATATGAGAGTCGTTTCTTTTGGGTATATGACCAGTGGTAGGATTGCTGAATCAGATGATAGTTTGGCTTTTACATGTTTGAGAGAACTGCATACTTTATTTCATAATAACTATTCAAATTTACATCCTCAACAACAGTGTATAATCAACCCTTTTCTCCATTTCCTTGTTAACAATTACTACATTTAATATTTGATAATACCCATATATTAATATATTTTGTCTGCATTTCACATATATTTCACTAGCACTATTAAGTATGTTTTCATATACCTTTGTTTATTTTCATCTTCCTCGCAGAAATCCTATTTAAGTCTATTGTCTATTTTAATTGAATTATGTATTTTTTTATATTTAGTGAAGTTCCTTCTATATTATGAATATTATCAGTTGTGAAGAAGGCCAATGTTTTCTTCCATTCCAGAGGTTGTTTATTTCTAATGATTTTTCTCTTCCTGTATAGAAACTTTTGGTTTAATGGAGCATCTTTAATTATTTGCCTACTTCACTATATTTCACTAGACAAACATTCCTCCTCCTCTAGTATATTTCTTTAACTTTGAACTTTTATTCCATTTTAAGATTACTATTTTCTCAACATAATATTTTTATTAATTAATTGGGAATTTTGTACAATGCACCCTGTTCACAACTCACTTTCCATGCTTTCCAGGTTCACCCTCCCACTCTTATGCCCTCCCCCCAAAACAAAGAAAAAAACACACAAACAAACAAAAAACTACCAAGTCTAATTTGTGTTGTCCATGTACTCACTGGAGCTTAATAAAACGTCTAGTGGCCAGCCCCTTAAAGATTACTAAGTGGCCCCCACCTACAACCTGCCAGAAACGATGGACTGTGAAGAGCTATACTTCAGCATCTTTGTTACAATTTTTAAGTACTCTCTTCAATAGCTTCCTGTCTTGACTGTTTCTTTTTGGGGGTTGAGGGGAGCCACAGAAACCTTCAAAGACTCTCACTCTCAGTAATGAATCTACAGTCAGCAAACAGAAGCTTCCTTGTTCATAGCAGTCAGCAGCATCATGGATCATGAGCATCACCATGGTTTCCCAGTCACAGCTATGATTGCAGACATTAATTTGCCCTCCAATGGCAACATGGACCTCTGATATCAACATGGTTTCTGGCTAAGACTATTACTATAGTTTGTCTGAAAGACAGTCTAATTTTACTTTTTCTGCATGTGGCTTAAAGTTTGTCCAGTGCAAGTTATTGAAAGCCAGGTTCTTGCCTCAGTCCTGTCATCAGGAACTTTTGAAAGTGAGTGGTCTAGTTATTCTCAAATGTCCATCTAGACTGTATTGGGTCATTGGCATAGCTGTTTATTTTCTTATACTATAAAACAGTTTTAGCTCATTTTGATTTCTGCTCTTTTGAAGTCAGATATTAAAGCCTCCTTCTTTGTTTTCTTTAATCAAAATAATTTGGTTGTTCTGATTTATTTATTTTGTGTGTGTGTGTGTGTGGTTCCATGTGAATTTTAGACTTGCTGCTTATTTTCTGATTTTTTGTTTAAATGAGTTATCTAATTCTGGTAAAGGAATTATGTATTTTAATATTATTTATTGAAATATATTACATGTTTATTTTCTATTAATATTTTTGTATATTTGAGTATCCTGATACAGAATGCATGCATATATATTTGTTATTATTTTTTCTTAATAAGTCAGTTGCTTTATGGGTGTATAAGATTTTAGAGAAAGTCAATTGCCCAGCCCATACAAACAGTCCTCAAACATGCAGTCCTCCTGTTTCAATTTCTCAGGTGCTTGGGTGCTACATCCTGCACCAATCCAGGGATGGATCTGACTGGGCAACATTGAAATTAAAAACAAAAGCACACAAACACATGGAAAAACTAGAATTGAGAGGTCTGGGCTATAGGACGAAGAAAACCCAACACCCTAGAAGCTCAGTGTGAATGTTTGCAGAGCTGAATATGGCGTCAGAGTTACTGCACACAGCTGAACAAGATGTAGGGATACTACATACAGATTGAAAAAGGAGAACGGGTTTGTGATGTACAACTGGGTTAAGGAGAAAGGCTTAACTAACCTCTGTAAGAGCAATATGAATGGAAAATTCTGCAGGCTGTAGACATTTGATGGGAGAGCTTTGATGGACAGTTTTTGCACACATGATCAACACCTACGCTTGAACATCCAAGGAAGGCTTTGACTTGTCCCTAAGCCTCACCCAGGGTCAGGCTTTGGCATTGCTCTGCAGGTCTGAGGTTACAGTCCTTGATATGGTTGGCTCATGTAAATATCACACATTCAAGCAGGACTTTACACATTCAGGACTTCCTCTGCCTCCCACACTTTGAAAACATGCATGTACTACCATACCAAAATACACTCCATTGATTTTTTTTACATCTGAGGCTTTCTTGGGAGATGTAAATTGAACTCTTGTGGCCAACAGAGATGGCCTTGATACACAAAAGAACACTTGAGCAGTTCCCACCAGATGAGTAAATTAGTTGCCTATTTGAAGAATTTTTAGTTGTGGACAGCTCCACTTCTTGAATTCAGCACCATATGTTGAAGATAATTCTGTTTTATAGAGAGCTAAATTTATGCAGTACCTAAGAGAAGACTGAATAAAACTAGACCTAGATAGTATGTGTTTATGCTTCCTTATTGAAAAGTTCAGTGACCTCATTGAACACTCTCTGACCCTGGAAATGTTGATATTTTTTTCTAACAGTAATCTAGCAAATAACCTCAGCTCATAAACCTGAATAACATATTTCTAGAAAATACTGTTAATTTGACTCGTATTTGGAGAATTATTTTACCTAAACATTGTGATAACCTATCATTTCTTACCTGCTTTGAATTAATGTCTAAGGAAGTTAATATAGCTGTAATTTGTCAGGCTCTCTGTTGGGCTTCTGTTCCCATGGGAGATCCATTGCCTTCCTTCACAGTAAGATTATGTGCATTGACAATTGAAGTCAATTTTTGTAAGAAATGTATATTTGAAACATTTTTCTATTCAGTCACATCTTTAAACTATATAAAGAAACTCATTTACATTTACATTAATTATTGACATGTAATATCAGTACAGCTTTGAATCTTGTTTTCTAGTTTTCCTGTGGTCTCTAATCTTCCTTTCTCTCTCTCTCTCTCTCTCTCTCTCTCTCTCTCTCTATATATATATATATATATATATATAAGCATATACATATATAATCAAATATATATGAGAGAGATTTGTATATATATGTTTGCTTTCATCAAAAATCTGTTTTTTATAACAAATTATTTTTAAATAGTAGCAATGCATGTATGTAAAGATAATCAATAAAAGACAGAAAATCAGAGTATAACTCAACATTTTCACTCCATGTCCCCTTATATTTAGACTTTTGGATATGCCATTTTGTATTTTTCTATGTATTAACATAATTATGTACTCTACATTATCTTTCATTGTGATTTTAATACCTTCATACTTAAGATATAATGGTGTACACACAATGTTTTTAGCAGGAGAACTTTTGAAAAATTATCTATATAGAAGCCCAATAAATTTTATATATGTGATGCTCTCTTTATCAATAATGTCTAAGAAAATGAAGAAATCCTTTTGTCATTCCTCCTAGCTTTTCTGGTGAAATTGTCTTTACCTCTCCATTTCAAAATAGGTTTCATGCTTATATCATTGTTCCATTAAGTGTTTTGGGAATCAAACTCATGTCATCATGCTTACATGCAAGTACTTTGACCTACTAAGTCATTTCATTGGTCCTGATTTTTTCTTATACTATGCAAATAACATGCCACCAAATCAATCCATTATGCCTTTAAAATACAACCAAATCATCATTTCCTATTACTGCCCAAGTGCCATACAGGTTCTGGTTATCATAAAATTTTCAATCCTCCATCACAAGTGCTGAGATCACAGGCATGCATCATGATGTTCAAATGTCCATTCTTAGCGAGGGCTTCCTTAAGCAACCTATTTAATCTTATAACCTCACCTTCCACACTCACTAACTCGTCTGTGATGTGATTCCCCCACTAACATTTTTCACCATCTAATCTTTCTGTCTAGCAGAAGAGAATGCAGTTCTTCTCTAGAGTAATAGTCTTGCATTCTGGGTCTCCATGAAAATGAATAACCCAGTCAGGCTTGATGGCACTTGCCTGAAATCCAAGCTCTCAGGAGGTCAAGTAGGAAGGAGGTCAAGTTTGAGGCCAGTTTGGGCTATAAAGAGAAATCTTGAAAGATAGACAGACAAACAGACAGAGCAACCTTTGCCACAAATTAGCTGCTCAAAGTGGAAAATCAACAAATATACCAAGAAAAAGTTTGTCTTGGTTTTTCAAATTTTCAGGTATTATCTTTTTTTTTTTTTTGTTTTTTTTTTTGTTTTGTTTTTTGAGACAGGGTTTCTCTGTGTAGCTTTGCGCCTTTCCTGGAGCTCACTTGGTAGCCCAGGCTGGCCTTGAACTCACAGAGATCCGCCTGGCTCTGCCTCCCGAGTGCTGGGATTAAAGGCGTGCGCCACCACCGCCTGGCCCTCAGGTATTATCTTTTTAAAGCCTTTCCATTTGACATTTTCAGTCACTTCTTGAACCTCTTCCATCCAAACGTTCATTCCTTGGTGTTTCAAATGTCTGACTAAAATTTTCCTATTCTTTTCATATTTTCCCTCTTATTACTTGACAACTTCTCAATTTTAAAGAATATTTTATCTCATAAATTCTTTATTCTTGACTTATTTTGATATTGATACTTTTTTTTTTTTTTTTTTTTTATTCTCTCCGACTATTCTTTTCTAGCTCAGTGTCTTATGTTTGATCTTTAAAACTCCCATCTGTCTACTCATTTCTCTATGAAAACACTGAATCTTTGTTATTTGAATCTTGCTGTGTTTTTCTGCAAGCCATTTATAAGTTGCTTTTTTCTTGTACTCCTCTCTCTCTCTCTCTCTGACACTACATCTATATCGGTCACTATAAGATCAGATTACAGCAATTTATTTGGACCTTTAGATAGAGCCATACTTTCCAGAAGATTCTGATGTTTATAGATATACAATATCATATTGATAAAGAATTAGGTATTCCTATCCGTCTTTCTATTCTGGCAGTATTTCAATCTTTGCAGAAATTAAAAGCAGTCTACTTGCTTCCTCTGAGCCTGTAATCATTTCCACTATTTTAGCACCAGATGGCAATTGAATTCTAGGTCTGTTACTACTTTGCTGTTGGTTTGATTTCCTCTGTTTTAGCAGTAGTAGGCCATCCAACCCAGGTAGGTTTCATATATTCGACTGAAGTGCTGTCATCATGAACTGGGGCATATCTTAAAATGTTAGTACACCAAAGACAGGCTGCAATCTGTACTTTCAAATGCATATTTAATTAATGTATGTTATTTTTAATATAGCATTTGATTAGTTTATTAAGGGTAGGAGAACCCCATTGTTCACTCATTGACTTGGGGAATCTTGAAAGAGATCAATCCAATAAACATAATAGAGGTAAAGTCTGATTTAAAATGTTATTTGTGATATTACAGGAAAATGTTATCAGTTGGGGAAATATTATAAATGGTAGAGTTACATTGGTTATAAATTTATCCCTATAATAGTTAGGCTGTCACTTGCATAACTTTTAAATATAATGTATGATAAAACTATCTTTTTTATTCTTTCATGCTCTTGACTTTATTCTCCAAATTTTAGCAATGTGTTAGCATTAAATATTTGAGAATCACCTGAAACCATATACATCTTATATGACAAAACAGATGCTTACAGTATAACAATAGGTGACTTGATTTAAAAGTTCTTGTCAGCCCTTAATTCAGCATATAATCTCCAGAGATCAGGAGGACAGAGAGTTTAAATGGGCTTTTAAAAAGCCAAGGATAAAAGCAGAAGCACCTTCTTTCACATAAGGGTTTTCTTTTGACCTTAGAAAATCATTGGAGGCAGCATAATGATGTGTATTATGAAATGAACAACAGCTAAAAGGGCACTTATGATCCCAGGTGACCTCCTTTGTAAAGGGGATTCTATTGTCTGTTCTATATTAATTAGATTTGCTTGCTACATAGATGTGGTATTTTTCCCTATAGATTTTATTTGCTTGACATTGGTATTCAAAATTTTCATATTCACATTTTATTTGAAGTAAGACTTTTAAAGACACATTGGTAATAGAAAGACTGTTAATGAATATACACTGTTGCAATTTTATAGTTAACTAGATATTTGTTCAGTATATTCAAATGTGTTGTGCCTAAGTCTACACCTACTGAATGTGGCTCAGATAGAATCCACTTTCTGTGATAATAAGACATCTTGTATATTAAAAATATCCCTTTGTTCCTACAGTATTCTTTGTTTAGATTCCTAGAAAATACAGCCTGAAGCAAAAGAAAGTTGGTCTGCTATTTATTACGAGATACGATCCCAGAAAATGAGAGGAGTACAAGAAAGTAAAACCTAAAATCTGTCCTGCCTTGAAGATGTGATGGGACAATGGTGGTGCAGAACTTGTGGTAGTTGTCAACCAATGTCTGATTTAACTTGAGGCCCATGCCACAAGAGGGAGCCCATGCCCTACATGGTCTGGATGGCCAGGAACCAGAGACTGGATAGCCCAGAGACCTAGGGGAGAATCAAACATAAGCAGCATTAAATAAAACAAAATAAAAATCAATGAAATGATTTCTGTGATATTCTGCTATATTCATAGATTGGTTTCTTGTCATCACAGAGGCTTTCACTGGCAGCAGATGGGATCTGATGCGGAGACTCACCTGCCAGACATTATGCAAAGAGACCAAGTGGAGGTCTAGGTCTCCATCAGGTCTCTCCCCTTAGTGATGGGGGAGCCTGATATAAGAGGTGGGGAAAGACTGTAGGAGTTAAAGAAGATGAAGGATACCAGGAGGACATGGCCCACTCAGTCAAATAAGCGGGCCTCACATGAGCTCACAGAGATTGAAAGAGCAAGCACTGGGCCTGCATAGGTCTGCATCAGGTTCTCTACATATATGTTATGGATGTGAGCTTGGTTTTCTTGTTAGAAATTTAACAGTGGAAGCAGGTATGTCTCTGACTCTCATGCCTGTGCTTGGGATTTTCTCCCTCCTGTTTGGTTGCCTTGTCCAGCCTTGATATGAGGGCTTTTGCCTCGTCTTATGGTATCTTGTTTTGTCCTGTTTGGCTGTCATCCCTTTAAGGCCTCCTCTTTTCTGAAGAGGGATTAGAGACGAGGTAGATCTGGGAGGTAAGTGGGTAGCTAGGAGGAGTAGAGGGAGGGAAAACTGTGGTTAGGATGTATTGTATGAGAAGAATCTATTTTTAATTTAATAATATGTAAACAAACCAACAAAAGATAAAGAACATAAAACAGAAAAAGAAAATATTGAAAGGCAAATACAAAGGATTTCTTTGGCTAATTGTTAAGGAAATCAAATTCTGAGACAAGTTAATAGTCACCAACTTCTTTATTAATAAACCTAGTGAAACAGTTACTTGCTGATGCATAACTGAGATCCTCAATCTTACATTGTCTTTTCTTTATTAGATTTTAGTTGCTGCAATTACCAGATGTTTATAACTAGATCATGGGCTTAAAGAAAATTGTGAAATATAAACACAGTATTTGGGCCCCATTTTATATTTATATGGATACAAACTGATTTCTTTAATGAATGCCCCAGCCAAAGTGTATTTCTTTTTAATCAAACAAAAAGAAAAAAATATATTTGTGTATCCATAATCATTTTAGTCTGGGATCATTGCGAATCCCCCAGAGTGTTCTTTCCTATCATCCTTGTCAGAAATATCTATCTCCAGAAAACATATTGCTAATCCAAAACATATTGAAAATTTGAAAATTGGAATCATAGAGAGGGAGATCTGTGGCTGACTAATTTCCCTTATTTTGTATTCTCTCTTAGAAACTATGGGGCACATGGTACTCTATACTGGCTTTTCAGGGCATCAGTGTGTCCTTTAAGCTAGACATAAGGATCCAAGCCAGTATAGTCAAATCCCATAACTGAGCTTTCAGTCAGTTGTTGTGACTTCTTCAGGAAAAATGATTATTTGCTGTAATCCACCTTTCACAGCACATTGTTTATAGTGCAGTTGAAAATGTGGGTCAGATTTGCTGTTCTTCCTTAGCTTAAAAAAATAGTTAAGGAGTTACATTGAGCAAAACTGTAACCAGAATATAGCATATGAAAAAATTATATTAAAAACACAGCAAAAGTATAGTTAGAGGTAACAACTTGGATAAATGGGTAAAGACACTTACCAACAAGCCAAACAGCCTGAGTTTGACCCCCAAAACCCAGAAGGTGGAAGAGAGAGCTGACTCCTGCAGGTTGTCATATGATGTCCACATATATGTTCCCCCTACACACACAAATAAATAAATAAAAATTAGAGGCATGTAAAAAGAAAGAAAGATAACTGAGAACCATAGCTGGTCTATGCACACACATTTATTTAAGAACAGCTCCTTATAAGTTATTTTAAATGAAAGCAATATTCAATATGACTATTTCCTTGGTTCTTTTAAACTATCAGTTCTCTTCTTTCTAGTAAAAGGGTCATTTTTTTTTTTTAGTCTCTCAGACCCTCTCAGAAAGCTACAAATCTATGTATTGTCCTATGATTTCAAGGGTTCATTGTGCATCAATAATATTTGTAGTTTTATCACTATGTATTAAAATTCAATAAATATTTATATTGTTGCTACCCAGTGTGAATAGCTGAAGAGCCGGAGATAAATTTGTTTTGATTCTGTTGTTGCTTTCACTGTTCTGCAAATGATTAATCTGATATCTGATTCTGCCTGCTGGAATCATTCCCATTCATGTGTTACATCACATCTTGCGGGAGCTAGAAATGCTGCTTTAATATGCTTGTTAAAACTGCTAGATATCCTCAAATTTTCATTTAAATCAAGATCAAAGCCTTCCATTAGAACTGATGAAATTGATGACAGGCACAGAAATGAACATTTCAGTGTCCGAGCACATTTGACTGAAAGTTGGATTCTATTTGTGTAATGCTTACACATCAATTAACATCTTTAAGATTTAGCAGCAAGAAACTCTGAGGATTGATTTTACAATATGATGACTATAGATCATATATACTGTACAATTGAAGAGACAGAAGGTAAGACTTTGAAAGGTATTATCAGTAATAAATGACAAAGGCTTTCAAAGACAGTGATCTTTAATACAATTTAAGCACTATAGAATGTATTTTTGCATTGATGATCATATGGTAGGTAACCTCTTACCATATACAAGTCTTGTGTTTTGAGCTATCAGACTAAAACAATGAAAACCATAATATTTGTTTAAATTTTAAAATAAATATATAGATTCATTTGTTTCATTTTTTAATTATTTTGAGATTATAATTACATAATTTTCTTTCTCTCTCTCCTCTCTCTAAAAACCTCCAATAACCCCATTCCTTCCTCTCTTTCAAATTCATGGCCTCCTTTATATTAATTTTTGTTGTACAAATATATGTGTATATGTATATATGTGTGTGTGTATATATTCTTAAAACCACACATGTGTACACAGATGCACATACACATGCATGTATGTATATGCATATACAGATATAGATATATGTACTTCCTGCTGTCTGTATAATATTACGTTATGTATGTTTCTAGGGCTGACAATTTGGTACTGAATAATCGATTAGTTTGATCTCCCCTGGTCTCTTTCCCCCACATAAAGCATTTCTTAGTTGTCTCTAGTTCTTCATGTAGAGGTGAGGCCTTCTTGGAATTCCCAGATCTATGTTACTGTGTCAACTGTTTTTGTCTTCATTCAGCTGATATTTTGGAGGTCATGTTGGTGAGACGTTTTGAGTGTAACTTCTGACATTATTAGAAGACACAATCTTACAGCAAACTCTGATCATATGACTCTTACAATCATTCTCCCCTCCAATGGTCATTTGGTCTGTTCTGGAGCCTGGTTGATGAACTGAGTGAATTTGAAGATCTTTGAATAAAATTAGGCTTATGTACTTTAGAGATAATTATCTTTGAACCACAGGTATCTTACCTACAGATACCATGAGAATATACTTAGTAGTTCAATTGTTTTTAATAAATATTAGATTGTTTAAATATCTCCATGAAAGTTGGTTATACTTGAGTAAATATTGGATCAATATATTCCTAGTTATGTATAAATAGCTTTAGTTTTGTTTTAATCAACAACTCTAGTTTATATTTAATATATAAATCAGTATGCATGTCTGTTATGGAAAAGAAAATACATTAAACATTCCAATTAAAAACTTAATAACACCATGAACATATAATCCAGATAGTTGAAAATCACAGAAAAATTAGAATAATCATCTCAAATTTAAACCACTTTATACCATTTTAAAGAATTGTTTATTATTTTTATTTCTGTGTACCTGTCTGTGCCTGCATGAATCTATACACTAAAAATGTGTTCAGAGCTGTACATGCTCTTAATTTCTGAGCCACCTCTCCACTCCCTACAGATACACTGTAATAAAGAGTTTTCAACTTTGAAGGTAAGTGAAAGAAACTCAATGCAGCTGGGAAAATCATGAGTTATTTCTTCTCTTTGGAGCATGGACATAACTAGGAGATACCTGAATGAAACTATGCTTACATAAACAGACCAACAATGTGCAATGAAGTCATGCTATTGATTTCAATACATCTGACGCTTTCTTTGGGATTATCAAAATAGAAATATTATCTGAGTTGGCCGTTACACATAATTCTTTTGGAACTTTCTCACCCTATTTCTCATATCTGTTACTCTGTGCAGTTATAGGTTACAATGAATCTTAGAAAATTGCAATTGCCTAGTTTTTTGCTAAGGAGCATAAACCGATAGTCCAATGTCACAGTTCAATTGAAACTACATTTTAAAGTAGAGGTTCATGGGAAATCATTCTGCAGAATTATTATCACCTGCATATTTCTATAGCATATAATTTAAACAATTTTCATGATGCCAAAATACTTCTGTTATGGACTAGATGGAGGCAGTCTGTACCACCATTCTCATAAATAATGTGTGTAGTCCATACTGACAGGTTCATTTCTTCATAAGCTGATTTATTAGACACTTGTAACATTTTTTATTTTTACTTATAATAAAGTAGTATAAAACAAATGTTGCTCTGGATGTATGATGAAAACTTAATAGGACATATTTGAGGTGGTATTGTGTTCCCTGAAATACTGTGCACCCTAATAAACTTATCTGGGGTCAGAGACAGAACAGCCACAATATTAAACATAGAGGATAGGCAGTGGTAGCACAAGCCTAGCATTCCAGAGACAGAAATCCATCTGTTCAAGGATACAGCCAAGCATGGTGACTCACGCCTTTAATCCCAGAAAGCGAGTTTTTAATCCCAGGGAGTGATGGTAGAAGGCAGAAAGGTATATAAGGCATGAGGACCAGGAACTAGAAACATTTGGCCTGGTTAAGCATTTGGCTGATTAAGCTTTCAGGCTTCTAAGCAGCAGTTCAGCTGAGACACATTCTGGATGAGGACTTAGAGGCCTCCAGTCTGAGGAAACAAGACCAGCTGAGGACCCAGCAAGGTGAGGTGGCTGTGGCCTGTTCTGTCTCTCTGATCTTCCAGTGTTCATCCCAATAACTGGCCTCAGGTTTGTTTTTTACTAATAAGACCATCTAAGATTTCTGCTACACATATTACCCTGTCTTTACTCAAAGGAAACTATAGAATTTTGTTCTATGTCATGGCCAAAATGAACATACATTATCTACTATAAGCACATTTTAGGGGTAGACTTTTTTGTCTGTGCTAGAGTTTGAATCAAGAATTTCCTATATGCTAACTAAATATACTACCACTGAGCCTATCCCTAGACAGAGAACTAAATCTTCATTCTCTAGGAGCAATATCACATGTTAGAGTGCTCAATGACAATGGTTGGTAAAACATTGATGTAATCATCAAGGTTTACATTTCTTCACATTTACATGCTTTACCTCTACACAATGCTTAAAGTCTGCTTGTTTAGAAATAGGGCAGGTTCAAAATATTTTGACCACATTGCCTCCTAGCAACGTCAGCAAAGAAGGCTCATTCTTTTTTTGACAATATTTTTATTTAGCAACTATTAGTTCCAGAATTGAATAATCTAAATATGGTAGTACATCAGCCATTAATATCAATAAGATTAAATATATTTAATAATCATCAAAGAGCCATGTGTATGAAGAATGATCTTTCAATTTGGCTTGAGAGTTGACCTTATTATATTAATTTATTAAATGCACACTATAGTAAGTGATATGTTCACAAACAAGAACTATCTTTGTGGTAGTTACATATTTGATTCCTTGCAATGGAACCAAAATTGGTGGCTTTTTTTCTTCTTCTTACTGGACCTACAGGAGGAACAACTGGCCTGGGGAGTGTCCTTCAGTTTAGCAAGAGACATTTAAATAGGATGTTTTATATAAGGAAAAACATATATTCTACATATTTGGATTTTGAAAATACCATCTTCCAAAACAGATTCTATCATACAGACATTCTGTCTTTTGTCTCACCCTCACCAGTACAACTCAAGGAAGTTTGTCAGTCACTTTCCTCTGCGTCCTACAGAATGTCTGGCAGTTTCTTCTGTGATGCACGAAACCTGAAGGACCATCCTGCCTTGTTTTGGCAAATTTCAGTGGGTAGGTACCGCATGTCCAGTTTATACAACATACTGTCAATCAGTCCAGGAAAAAGAAGGTTCTTGCCCAAATGGCTAGCCTTGCCACATTGAAAAGAAACTCCATAAGAAGTTTCTTCGACCCCCATCATCTCTGAAGTAAATTTGTACTGCTATGAGCAGATAAGTCTCATTGTCATGAAAAGCCCTAAGTTAACAAAACATTTCAAATGCCATATTCTGTAGGTCTTTGAAATGTTTTAAAACCATCTATCTATCTAAAATATAACTCTATATGATCTTGAAGGCACACCTAACATATCCGCAATTTTGATTGTTATAAATGACTAACCACTAACTTATATTTCCTGATCACCCTATATAGTTTATAATAATAGCTTTCAAAAACTAGAACTTCACCATGTATTTCTAAATGAACTGCATAGGCACAATACCTCAAACAAAAATAGAAACATGCATACAATCGTTATAACAAAACAATCTTAAATTTTTATCAACATACAAAATCTCCCAAACAAGAACAGAAAAATACATGCAGTATGTTGAAACAAAAATTATCTTAAATTTGTGTCAATAAACAAAAGTTCTTACAAATACAAAATATTTTAAATCAATAGTTGTCCCTTAGTATATACTAGATTCAATAATCTACCCTATTATTTAAAGTAAATTCAATAATCTACACTTACATCTTATCATTCCTATATCCCCTTCTCTTCCTTATTTTTTCAAAAAGATCCCTGAATGTAATATCATTTGTATAATTTTTCCAAGTAATAATTAATAAAAAAAACCCATAAATGATGATAACCATCTATAACCCACCAAATGCCAAATGTCATTCTTCCAACCTCTTAGGAATAGGGGTGTTGTGTACACAAAATTACTTCCTGTTGTCTGGTACCTTGAAAAAAACTGTTGTAATTAGGACCAACTTCTAATACTGCTGAAAACAAATCCTTCCAGTCTTGTGGAATAATTTTATTCCTAGATGCCCATGAATTTAACACATATCTTACAAAGGGTGAATATATACCATATGAAACTACTGCTTCATTAAACCCCTTTAAGTCTAACATATCTACAGGATTCCAGTTAACTTGTGCATATCCTTGGGGATACATATCATCTGGTGGTTATTGCTGAGCAATAACTGGATATATTAAAGTTAGTGTTTTAATAACCTTAGGCCATTCCTCTCCAGTTTCACAATGCAATGGTTTGGTGAATTCTTCTCTAAATTCCTCTGTCTGTATCCGAGAATTTTTCTTTTTTTCATTAGTATATCTTTCCAAGGCCTGCATGCTATTAATCACTTGTCATATTTAGCACAAAAAAATCACCGAGGCTCTTTATTATTGATAAGATATTAATTACCATACTGACAGTAATTATTATTGGTATTATTTCGGTGTCAGTTAAATCATTTATCTTTCCATATTCTGCTTCTAACTTCAAGCCTTCTAAGGCAGCAGTATAGAGAGCCCTAGCACCCTACATTGGTATGTTTCCCATTCTTATCATAGAAAAAAGTTTCTTTTTAACTCTCTCGACTTTCAAATAATATTACACAACAGGATTCATATGTTTGTCCAGATAACACCACCTGACCTTGCAAATCACTATTCATTTTTTTCTTAAGCCACATGCTTAGAATCTTTTGGCCTCAATTTCCATTTAAGCAGCATTTGGGGAGAGGAAAGCTTGAGTGTGTATAAGCCTGAGGACACAGTAGAATAGTTTGATTCTCATTATCTTCCATCTAAAGCTAAACTTTATTTAAAACTGTTCAGTATACAGATTATCATCGGTGAATAAATTCTGAGAAACACGGATTTTGGATGAAAAAGTCCTTGATAGTGTTAAGGTTTTGCATCTCAGGTAAGTTATATTTCTAGAAACATACCACAGGAAATGATTGTGTTTTACTTCCTAGCTTCATCAAGATAACACTGTGCTTCTCCAGGGAGGCAGGGAGAAGATTTATGGAAGTATGTGATTTTTCTTATCAAATACTGTCCTTATCCTTGGTGATAATGGTATTTTTTTATCTGCAAATACTTCAAAATAACTTACTACAGCATATTTCTAGATTGTATATGTAAGCTAGAATTTCATGGTATTGTGCTCATCAAATTATTTGTATGTTGGAGCATTACGTGTAATAAAACTGAACTACAAAATTATGTAAGAGAAAATGTTATTTACCTTGATACATAATTACATAATTTTGGCATAGGTTTCTTTTTTTGCTTTAATTATCTCTTTTTTATTGTGTATTATTTTTCAACAAAAATAATAAAACAGCCTACTGTAAACACTTGTACTCATCACCACAATTTTAGATATCATGTAAATAAAATATTCAACATACACAAGGAACAAATGTCAACTCTTGCTCTTTGCATGCACTTCTCATACTACCGAAGCTAAAACAGAATTCATAATATCCCTTCTTTATGAGGTCAGTGAATTCCAGTCAGCCAGTGTTTCTGAGAATGCTTTCTCTTCCACAAGTAGTCAATTCTACAAGACAACTAAAACCAGCTTTAACCCACAGTTTCCGAGCTTACATTCTTCTTTCATTTGTAAGTCAGAGTGTTGATGGTAATTGGGGATCTATGGAAATGATGCCATCAATTTGATACATGATGTTTGAGTCTGTGGTCGCTGCAAGTATCATTTGCCCTAAAAAGTGATCCTTCTGGATGTGTGAGCTGCCTGAAGCTGTCTCCACTATTATCAGCAGGACCTTCAATTGTTTGCTCTATCTTGATGCTACAGTGGCTCAAACATCCATGTTCATTTTACATTTGAAAGGATTTTTCAGCTAAAAAAGCATTGACATCTATGTCTCTCAAGGAATAGACCTCCTTAACTTGACATTTTATTTTTTTTGAATTTATTTTATTTTATTTTACAATATAATTCAACTTTACATATCAGCCATAGATTCCCCCGTTCTCCCTCCTCCCGCCCACCCCCCATTTCCATCTCCTCCAGGGCAAAGACTCCCCCGAGGATTGAGATCAACCTGGTGGACTCAGCCCAGGCAGGTCTAGTCCCCTCCTCCCAGTCTGAGCCAAGCGTCTCTGCTAAGCCCCAGGTTTCAAACAGCCAATTCATGCAATGAGCACAGGACCCGGTCCAACTGCCTGGATGTCTCCCAAACAGATCAAGCCAATCAACTGTCTCACCCATTCAGAGGGCCTGATCCAGTTGGGGGCTCCTCAGCCATTGGTTCACAGTTCATGTGTTTCCATTCATTTGGTCACTTGTCCCTGTATTCCATCCATCCCTGGTCCCAACAACTCTTGGTCACATAAACCCTCCTCCTTCTCGCCAATTGGGCTCCCGGAGCTCCACCCTGGGCCTGAACGTGGATATCTGCATCCAGTTCCCTCAGTCACTGGATGGGGTTTCTAGCATGACAATTAGGGTGTTTGGCCATCCTATCACCAGGGTGGGTCAGAAGCGCTCGCCTTATATTTAAGGCAACTTTAATAGCGCGGTTTGCCCATCGGTTTGCGTCGAGAACTTGACATTTTAAATGGATGGATTGTGCTTGTTTGGAGAAAGCTCACATATCATAGAAAGGTGAATCCAATAGGAACACGGTTAGAAATATATCAGTACTTTTTCTCTATGGCCTCCACATACATCTGACACATGTGTACATGCATCTAAACACATGTCCACATGTACCTGCACGTGTACTTTCATATACACGTCTACCCACACATATGCAAACATGAATACACATATGAACGATACCACAGACACTCATACAGATGTGAAAAAAAAAGAACAGGTCAGACATTTTCATGAAAGAGAAATGAAAACAAAATCAGTGAAACAAAGTGTTGATTCTTTGCAAAGGTAGAAAACATGGACAAAATCTTAATAAAAGTAAGAAAAAGGGAGTAAAGTCTGAAACTAACAAGTTAAAAATGAAAAAGATACATAATGATACATATCAATGAAATTCAGAAAATCCTTGAGAACGTAAATTAAAACCTATAGTCAAAAACTCAGATGTTTAAACAAATAAATTCCTTTCTAAAAAATGCTATGTTCTGAAATTAATTGAACAGGAAACCAAGCAATGTGACTGAAGCAATGATAAGCTTTCTCATGCATAAATAAATAAATGGTTCAGTACTAGGAGAACTCACTGTTGAATTCTATCAGAAAAATAATTAAAAAACCAATATGAATGTTCCCTATACCACTCATAAACTAGAAACAGAATGAATAATTTCAAACTCAATGACAAAGCTTGTAACTCCTTACTACCAAAACCAGAGAAACACACAGCAACAACAGAAAAAGGAAATCATAGGCCAATCCTTCTGGATGCTGGATGGCAATATTTTCAGTGAAACAAGTTTAAAAAAACAATAAAATGATAATTCTCCATGATAAAATTATCTGCCCTCTAAAGGTTCAAGGATGAATCAACAGTTGAAAAGCCAAAATGTAGCACTGCATATAAAACAGACAGAGGGACACAAATCACATGATCTCTTCAACAGATCATGAAAAGTCTTTTGACAAAATACAGCATGCTTTCATCATCAAATCCTAAGAAAATAGTAAGAAAAGAAACATTGCCAAATATAAGGGATATAAAACAAAGTGGCAGCCACTGTTAGTACAAATGGGAGAAAATTCAAATCATTCTACTAAAATCCAGAATAAGAGAAATATACAGTTTTCATTCTTAGTATAGATACTGAGGTCACAGTTAGAAAAATAAGAAAACAAATAAAAGTAAATGTTTACAAATAGAAAAAGAGACTTTTTGTTGGTCGTGCACACCTTTAATTCCAGCACTTGGGAGGCAGAAGCGAGCAGATCTCTGTGAGTTCAAGGCCAGCCTGGTCTACACAGTGAGTTCCAGGACAGCTGGGGGCTACACTGAGAAACTCTGTCTTGAATAACTAAAACAAAACAAAAACAAAAAAGAAATAGAAAAAGAGGATACCAACTTATCTTTATTTGTAGATGGTATGTAAGAGAACCTAAGAGTTTTACTGAAAGATTAAAAGAGATGTACATTTTCAGAAAATTAGCAGAATACAAAAATCAGCAAACTATCATCAATAATCTTCCTTTATACTTACAATGAGCATACTGAGGATGAAATTAGGAAAACAGTCTCATGCACATTAATTTCCCTCCCCTCCACCATAAAAGAATGTAAAGATCCTTACAGTGTAAAGATTCAAACATAGAAGGGAAGAAGGTGAAGGGACTAAAATGTAGATAAACCTATGTACATGGATTGCCATACTTAACACTGTGGAAATGGCAATCTTGCAGAAAGCAACTTACATATTCAATATAATTAGCATCAAAATTTAAATGATATTATTGAAAAGCAAAGAAGATGGCAATGATAAAATCCATATGGAACCACAAACAGTGCCAAATAGCTACTGAAATCTAGAGCAAAAGAACAATGCTGAGGATATCAACATCCCTGTTTCAAGTCATACATTCTGCAGATCTATAATACCAACACCAGGAATGTACTGACATGAAAAGATAGTCATAGATCTAGATAATTGAAGATCCAAATATAAAGCATTGAACTATAGATGCTTGATTTATACGAAGATGCTAGAAGAATACATTGGGTATCACATAGAAACATAAAACTAGATCCTAGTGTCTCACCTTTACAGGAACCAATTCAGAGTGGATTTAAAAACTCTTGCTATGAGGCCTGAAGCTTAGAAGCTATTCTAAATCTTGCCATGAGTAAGTTCTTGAAAATCACTAGGTAGCTTAGGAAATAAAACTATCACTAAAGAGAAACGTCTGAATTTTAAAATTTCTACACCACAGAGGAAGCAGTCCCCAAAATAAATAGCCTACAAAATAATTTCTTTAAAAAAAAAAAAAAGATCAGTGTCTTGCTCAGCCATCATCAGAAAAGCTTCCTTCTGCAGTAGATGGGAACAAATCTAGAGAATCACAACTGGACATTGTGCAGAGAGTGACATTGGAACACTCAGTCCTAAATGGTATGTCTCTATCAAATCAGAGAGTGACCTTGGAACACTCAGTCCTAAATGATATGTCTCTATCAAATCAGAGAGTGACCTTGGAACACTCAGTCCTAAATGATATGTATCTATCAAATCCTAGCCACTCAGGGAACACAGCACACTGTGCAAGAAGAGGCAAAAGGATTATAAGAGTGAGAGGGGATGGGAGACATTAAGGAAACAAGTTCTTAAAGACACAGCAGGGCTGATGTATGTGTGAAGTCACTATGCTGTGATAGTAAGCACAGTGTCTGCACAGGTCTCAGCCAGATGTGGTCACAGCACTGAGAAGGGAAGCAGACATAGCTCCCATTCCTAACCTAGCAGAGCTCTCCTAATGATAACAATCTGCAAAGGAAAAAAATGTGTTTTCAACAAAGTCTCCATGGGTATACACACAGCACTTAAGAGCAGGCCCCATGCCCAGCCATAGATAGCCAACACAAAATAAATGTGATGTTTTGTTTATTTTGTTTTGTTTTGTTGTCTCAATTTGCTTTATCTGCCGTGCCTCCCACACACACAGGTATTTCCCTTATATGTTATGGTTCTGATTTTTGTTTCTTTATAGGATTTGAGTGTGTGTCTCTGTATCTATATGAGTTTCTTGTGTTTTTTCTTTGTCTCTATATTTTTCTATTTGCTTTGTCATATTCAAGATTGTCTTTGTTTTATATTATTCTTTCTTTTTCTTTTCTTTTTTTTGGATTCATTTTTGTTTTCTAATGAAAAAAGGTGTGGATGATGTTGGTGGGGAGGTTTGAGAGATCTATGAGGAGGTGGGTTATGGGAAACCATAATCAGAATATATTTTGTAAAAATATTTTCAATTAAAAATTACTGCATAAAATACTGTCAATGAAAAAAATCTTCAATGTGAATACATCTCTCCATATAAATAGATATCAATATATAGATATGTGACCAAAGATTAATATCTAAGATATTTAAAGACATAAAAAAAATTAGAACCAAAACACTTGAGCTGGGCTGAACTGAGCTAGAGTCAAGTAATTGGATCCTGGGTCATCAACACCATTAACAATGGGTACACCTGAGTAAAGCAGCAGGCACTGAGGAATCACTTCCAGATGTACAAAGGGCCTGAGCAGGATACTTGCAAGTTTCTATTTGTTGACTTGTGTGATGGTTACATGCTAGGTTTTAGGCTGAAATTCTGACATAGTTAATGTCTATATATGATCAATCATTTTGAAGTCAAGTAGAAAAGAAGACAAAGAGGAAGAAGAGTAAGAGGAGGAAAATGTGAATGCTAATTATTTTATTTCAGATACCTACAAGCTGAAGTCATTTTACAAGAGGGGACCTCAATTGAAAAAAAAGTCCCTAACTGATTGGCCTGTTGTAAATATTTAGTTAGTCATTGTTGTGGATGGGCCCATTCCAAAGGTTCAGTGGTTCTGCGTAGAATAAGAAGGCAAGCTGAGCTAGTTAGTAGTTAGCCTGCACTAATGGCTGAGCAGTTTTTTGTTTTTGTTTTTGTTTTTTCATTTTTCTTTATTATGAAATTCTCTACTCACTCCACATGTTATCCACAGAACCCCCTCCTCCCTCCTCCCACCCCCCAGTCCTCTTTCCCAAGCCACCCCGCATCCCCACAGCCCCCAAATCTTACACTTAAACTTAACCCATTTCTGTTAATCTATATGTTGCCACATGTTCCGTGGCTTTAACCTGTGTGCTGTTTCATGCTGCTCCCTGGACGGTGGGCTGGCATCTCCTGACTTGGCCTTCTTCTTCCCAGAATTCTCCTTGTCTGTTTATCTTGCCTATACTTCTTGCCTGGCCACTGGCCAATCAGTGTTTTATTAAACCAGTATACAAAAGCATTAAAAAAAAAAAAAAGAAGAAGAAGGCAGGCTGAACAACCATTTGGAAAAAAACAATAAGCAATGCTCCTCCTTAGCCTCTACATCATTTACTGCCTCCAACCTTCTTCCTTGAGTTCCACCAGGGAGTAGGAACTGAAGACTGTAAGATGAAATAAACAATTTTCTCCACAAGTTGATTTTGGTCCCGTTGTTTTTATAACATCAAAAGAAATACTGAGGTAGTAGGAAAGGAAGAGGATGGAGAAGAGCTGGAGAATTATTGAAACATAGTTTTAAATATATTTTCCCAAGTAATTTCATAGGGAAGAACATAGAATTATACAGTGCTATAACAATAAACCATGAAGCTCAAAAAGAAAAATAAGTAGATGTAAAGACAATCTAATTGTTATTGGCTAAAAGCTAAAAAGCTGCGCTATAGGCCACTGATGTCTGGAAACCCACAAAAAAAATTAACATTGTGCCTTTATATTGAAGAATGAAAAAGATGAACACCAATGGCACTAAATAAGCACTTGAGGGCATTTCACTGAATGGATTTAAAAATGAATGACCTCAGCAGCAGCCTTGCTTCTATGTATACAGACATAAATATCAACAGGAGAGTAGAAGACTTTCAGATATTCTGTGATTCATTTCTTTCTGTCCAGAACCAACATGGAATTTGAAATAATAAATTCCAAATATTTAATTGAAGAATTGTTAAAAATTTTTTTCACTCCTATGGACTTCAGGGTTTCTAAAGTGTTTGTCACTTTGATCATACTGAAATTAGCCACAAACAGGTTTTATGGCAAAAAATGAATTATTCTTTATAGTGTGTACCTTATGATAGAGAAAACAATCCTTAATTTGTAAAGTGTTGATTAAAAAGGAGAAAACTTTCAAAGGAGTGAAATTTTATAAAGCCCTTTCTTATAAATAAAATTGTTAGGTAATGTGCTGTGTGAGGATGCTTTGAACTCCAGGGATAAGCCTTTATAGCTTTAAGTACAGAATATATTACTTATAACTGACACTTTTGGGAGATAAGTGCAAGACCATGGTAGAGACATGTCCCTTCTCTTCATGAAACACTGACTTTTTAACAACCTTTCTATATATGAAAACTACACATTATATTTTCATTTATCAAATCCTTGAAGATTATCTATGGTAAAATATGTGAGAGAACTTTGAGCCACAAATTGCTTAGTACAGTGTAACTTCATTAAAAGTAATATTTCTAATAGTCTGTTGTAGAATATTATTTTAATGTGTTTTACATTTATTTATTCTGTGGAACTTTTGTTTAATAATGCAAAGATGTGCTGCATTCTTTTATGTTGCATTTGTTTAACTCTGTGAAACTATGTTACTGTGCCTGACTAAAACACCAGATTGGTCTAATAAAGAGCTGAATGGCCAAAAGCAAGGCAAGAGAAAGGATAGGTGGAGCTAACAGCCAGAAAATATAAATAGAAGAAGAAACACAAGAGAGATGAAGGAGCTAGAGAAGGAAGAGGACACAATGAGCCAGGCACCCAGCTACACAGCCAGCAACAAAGTAAGAAAAAAAGTATACCGTTATAGAAAAAGGTAAAAGTCCAGCAGTAAAAAAGTGGGATAATTTAAGGGAAACTGGCAAGAAACAAGCCAGGCTAAGGCAAGCATTTATAAGTAAGAATAAGCCTCAGTGTGTGATTTACTTGGGAGCTGAATGACGGGCCCCCCAAAAGAGCAAAGAGTAAAAAACAACACAGACCACACTTATCTTAATTTTTTAAATTAAATCCAGAATCTATTTTCATCAACCATTCTTTGTTAAGTCTTCTTTTAATTTTGTAGTCCTAAAAAGTTTGAATTAAAATAATTATAAACTTCCTCATATGATTTCTGGATGGTTTCATATATATGCTAGTGCATTTTGTTTATAAAATATTACCTATCCTTTTGTGAGTGTTAATATTTTATGTTTATTAATTATAAATATTTTATTTGTTGAGTTCCAATTTAGTTTAATAATTTTATATTTCCATGAATCTATATTTTGTTAAACTGGTTCTTTTCTAAATTTGTCCAGTAAACCCATTTTCTGATGAGTGTACCTGACACTTGTAAAGAAAAAAAAAATCAACTTATGTTTTCAACTCCAGCTGTTTTCCTAATTGAACATATGTGAAAAAACATCAATCAACATCACAGTTTTCCCCTAAAGGTCACATGGCATCTCCTGACACTTGCTTATCTCCTTCTTCACTACATATAATCTTCCCATGCTAAATTCATGTCACATATATTTTATTATTTTGTCTTATGGCCCTTTTAGATTTTGTTTGTTTGTTTGTTTGTTTGTTTTTTTTTTTTTTTTTTTTTGAGACAGGGTGTCTCTGTGTAGTTTTGGCACCTGTCCTGGATCAATTAAAGGCATGCGCCACTGCCGCCTATCCCCTTTTTAGTTTTTATCATATAACACATGATTAACATCAAAGGCTAACCAGGCAGTGGTGGAGGTGCATGCCTTTAATCCCAGCACTTCAGAGGCAGAGCCAGGAGGATCTCTGTGAGTTTGAGGCCAGCCTGGTTTACAGAGTGAGTTCCAGAAAAGGCACCAAAACTACACTGAGAAACCCTGTCTTGAAAAACAAAACAAAACAACAACAAGAATCAAAGGCAAGCCAAAATCTGAAGAAATTACATACCAAAATGAACAAATAAATGAATGAATAAATTATATGAGCATGCATTTGAAAGAGATAAATACATTTTGTCAGTAAATAACATTTAAAAATTTTCATTGTCCTTAATATTCAAGGATATGCAAATCAATATTACCTTGAGATTTCATTTTATCTCAGTTGGAATGTCTGTCTTTAAAGAAGCAAACAAGGACAAATACTTCTAAAGTAACAGAGAGAAAGCATCACTTTTTAAGTTGATGACTAGAATGTAAATTTGTTTCGCTTCAGTAGAGATCAGTATGGAATTGCTTTGTTTCCAAATCTAAAAATAAAACTACTTTATTTTCCTGCCACAGCAATGCTAAGAACTGATCTAATCCATGTTTACTGTGGCACTAGTCACAGTAGACAAGTTCCTGAATCAGACTAGAGATCCATAAATGAATAAAGAAAATATGACATCAGTATACAATACTGAAGCAATGTAGTTTGAGTCAGGAGAAGAGACACAGGAAAACCTAATGGGCTAAAGCATATGGTCAAAGAGAATGACACAGTTGAAAGAAAATATTATCAATCCAGCAATTGGTTCATTGCATATACAATAATATTGTTTTTTTCTAAACAAGTATAATAAACTACGATTTTGAGAATATGTGCATCCTGCCAGGTATTATATTGGTATGACAGATTGATGATAGTAGAACAACAGAAAAATTATGTTTTGCCTATATTAAAAGTAGATTTATAGAACCTATGCTCTAAAGCCTTCCCCAATTTCTTATGTCATAGTCTTTATAACATTTAATTTTGCATCTTTAAAAAAATTATATCTCCCATTTATCCTCTTTTGTAGCCTTGCTATAGTGGTAACTAGAATGTACATAACTCTATTTTTTATAATTCTTATTTCAAAATGTATTATTTTCATTAAATCATTGAGGATTTCATTCAATCTATTTTGATCATATTCACCCTTCCCCAACTCCCCCAAGATCAAACTTAACCTCACACCATCAACTAGTGTTCTCTTTTTTCAAAATAATATTCCACTGAGTCCAATTTGTGCTTCCCATATTCTCCTGGGTGTAGGGTTATTCTCTGTAATCTTAATTAACTTTATGACTTAACATGCAAAGTAATAGACTTTATTATGAAATCTATGTCATATGTGTTCTAATTCATCACTTTCTTCATTGCCCTTCCTGCCCTCTCCCAAGTCTTGTTTGGCTAGTTTCTACCTACAAATGACCCCTCCTTCTGCTCCTATGAGAGATATATATTATTATGCTCTCTTAACTCCCCCTACTAGGCCCCTTTCTTTGGAACTGGAAATCACAAGTAAAATGAAGCAAATTCAAAACACAACCATTGCACAAATTCTGACATATATGTATACATAAATATATACATATATATAAATAATTATACTTTATGTCTCATGTCTTTCTTATACAATCATTATTAATCAGCTATAAATATTAACAGTTCCTTTTGTACAGTAGCTTTTGGAGGATATGGGAGATTCCTTCCTCCTCCTGTAAGTTAGTGCTGACTTTAAGTTGCTGCTATTACACAAGTTTTACCTAGCTTCAAAAGGCAAGCTAGAGCCAGCATGGATAAACTTTCTAACTTCTGAGAAGATTAAGAATTAAACAGATTTCACTGCTGGAGAATTGGAAAGATTTGATTTAAGGCCTACTAATAGGTAGGAATCTTTTTAAATTTTGGTAAATAAATAACGCATTTAGTTCAGGAATCATAATACAGTCATGAATCATATTATTATCATGAATCATAATATAGTATTCTCTAATAGTTAATTAAAATTAAGAGTCCAGTTAATCTTTTTGTTTGCTTGTTTGTTTTTTGTTTTTTCGAGACAGTGTTTCTCTGTGTAGCTTTGTGCCTTTCCTGAAACTCACTCTCTTGCCCAGGCTGGCCTTGAACTCACAGAGATCTACCTGCCTCTGCCTCCCGAATGCTGGGATTAAAGGCGTGCGCCACCATCGCCCAGCACCAGTTAATCTTAACAAATCCTAAAAACAATAAATTCCGAGCATTTACCTGGCCTACAAACAGGTAGCGGTGAGTTTCCTGGTGTGGATTCTGGGAGACAAATCTTGTTTTATTCCATGAGCACTGAATGTTTGACTGCTATACCAATTCTCCAGCCCTCAATTTCTTTAGACTAGTAAGCACATTTTGGCAATAAGTTGGAAGGCATAGAACTTAAAGGACTGTTACTGCCCGTTGTAGTGGGTAGCTGCTCCAGCTTTGACCTTGATGCACTGCCCCAGTGAGGCAGCTGGTAACTGCCACGCCTACCTAGGACCTGCCCCTGGGGCATGGTGAGGACAGGAGCCCTTAAAAGCCAAAATCCCGAGAGTTTTAGCATCAGTCAGTAGAAACAAAATAAACACAACAGGCCCATAAATGCTGGGTGCTAAGCTCACGGCTCAGCGCCTCCCTCCCCACAAACTACCTCCAGCACCTGCATCTCGTCCCCAGAGCCAGCAGCACCTGTGCTGTGTACTGGCACTGCTCCCTCACCTGGCCCCAGCACCTTCAGCGCAGTTTCTGACCCTTGCTACCTGGCCCCCCACCCCCCTATATATACCACCCTAGTTTATTCCTCATAGCACTTAATCACTACTGCAAACTACATTACTTATGTGTTAACTTGTTATCCCGTTTCCTCCAGAGGTGAATTTCATGATCCAGTGGCATTCCCAGCACCCAGCACATGTCCGACACCCAGGAGGCGTTCTACTGACTGATGCTAAAACTCTCGGAGGAACTCAAGGGATGTTGAGAAGACCAAAAGTCCCCGGTGACACTGACACAAAGCTCCCATATCCGTTTCCTTCTCATTCCCGTTCTCGGTCTCCCACATGCAGTCATTTGCTCAGGAAGTCTTTGGGGAAACTAATGACCTGTAAGTCTGAAGTGGGTGACTGGCTTTCTCCATTTAAGACTGGAGAGAGAACTTCCCAGATGGTCATAAATACAAGACTGCTTGGTTTTTCTCTGCAGGTTTGTTTTTCTGTTTGTTTTGCTTTTTAGGTGTTTGGCTGGAAGAGGCTGTTGTAAGACTGAAGCCTTGGTGTGTAGAGGAGGCTTCATGGGAGCACACAGTCAGTGGGGTGTGTTTGGGCATGAATCTGTTACTATGCATTTCAGTGCAGACACCTTCAGGCAAGCCTCTGGCCCACTGGTCACTGCCTTCCCCCCTCTCCAGAGAGGGCTATTGGCTCACAAAGCCCCTTCCAGGCCTCACAGCCACCACCACAATTTACTGTAGTGTCTTAACTCAATGTCACCACAGTGTGGAGCATTAGAGGAAAGCCTAGACTTTGAGTTGATAGAGAGCCAGTTGAAATATCATCGATAGAATCTTAGTTTTAGGAAGAATTGGTTTGATTTCTAGCTTTATTACTACTAGGTATGTAAGCTTGGGCAAATCGCTTAATCTTCAGGTCTAGTTTTCTCACAGAATGAGGACACTGGACTAAATGATTTCCCAATTTCAAGCTATTCCTAGAGTTCTATATTTCTACATAGTTGAATTATTTTATCATGCTGTTGCTGGGGAATACAACTAACACTTTTGAAACTACTAATTTTATGTCACGCTTTAAAGTCCATAATTGTTATCTTCAGAAAATATTATTTGACCTACAGTATGTCTAAATCAATTTAATAAAATCACTTTATAACAGGGCAAAAAAAAAAAAAAAAAGCCAAAATCCCGATGTACTGGCTCTCTTGGTTCCTCATGAACCCGGATGCTGGGTGGCAAACTGAACAGAGTTCTCCAGAGAAACCTGCTGGATTATACTTCACCTCTCCCGAATCCTGTAACCAACCCCTTTACTGGTTGTAAGTTACCCCAAAATAAATAACCACCAGATAAACTACATGGAGGTGCCTTGTTAATCCCCACAATAGCCTGTAACTCTAATTCCAGTAGCTTTCATCCTTTCTCGGTACACATGAACTAAGGGAGTCACAGATGCATATAAAAAGATGAAAAAAGAAATCTAAATTTTTGAGAAGTAGTGTAACTTAAAATCACATTGGCATCATCCAATGTTGAAAAATAAATCTAATAAAAGTTGAACAATCGGTATGCATTGAAGCCAGAAAAAATACGACTGGGTTGAACTAAGGAAAATACGATAAATATGTTGCTACATCATATTCACAGTTAGAAGAACCAACATTGTTAATATAGTGCTCTGTATGGTCCAGAAAGATCTTCAGCAACCATACTTTTGACTTAGAATTTGAAAATTCATTAAGTCTATAGAAAAGCAAAGTAAAATAAGTAGTGAAAGGCATATAGAAAGATAAATAGATAGAAAACAAGCCCACAGGGAAAACAGGCCTCTCTGGCTTCTGCAGGACCTGAGGACACTGGAGCTCAGGCTTTTGGCTACTAGGACAAAAGGCAAGGATGATATGTAAATGAATAAATGTAATACAACATAGACATAACCTTAGGAAGAGACACCATATAGAATTATTTCAACTGATGTCCAGAAGGTATACAACAAGGATTAGCATGCCTTCACATAAAACTTCATATATTAACTTATAAAAATTAAGGAAACTTTAGGAATAAATAGAACACGTTTCACAATAATAAGGGCTACATGCAACAAGCCTATATCTAGTATTATATTAAATGGAGAGAAAACAAGAACATTTCCCTCTAAAAATCAGAAGTGAGGCAAGGATATCCACTAGTGCCTCTCCTACTGGACACTGTGTCTGAAATCTTAGCTATAGCAATTAGACAACAGAATGATAGAAGATTAAAAGTAGGAACAGAAGTGAACAAGAGACCCTGTCTCAAACAAGGAGAAAGAGTAGGAGTGACATCTAAGGTTGTCCTCTGTCAATCACACACACACACACACACACACACACACACACACACACACACACACAGCACATATATACCTGTACTTACTCACATCGACATATGCACAAATTCAAAAAGCATATATAAATAACAAACAAAAAATGAAAAAAAAAACTACAGGGAATTGCAAAAAAAAACATATTTTGTAACCCTACATAGCAAACTTTTGCTAATCTCCATTGGCTTAGCAGTTTCTTTTTTAATAAGTAAACTGTTTTCTTTTCTTACCATGACTATTTCTGTGACAGATACGATGTTAAATTGTTAAAGTACTTAATTCTTTATCTCAGGAGGAAGTAACAAGCTTATTTCCAATGACTATGTCAGTAGTACAGGGACTTATGCATTAATCTCCATGTCCTGTCTTCAGCAGGCATTACTTTTTCTATAGATAGAAGTTAACTTCCCATGATATTTTGAAGCTGTATGTGTGATGTGATTAAAGATCAGACAAATGGTTTTCATGATGTATTTGGACAATTTTCCAGCTTAAAATAATCTTACTCTATACATTTCAGGGCTTGTTAGTTGATTATGAAGCTACATAAAAGCAGAGTACATCCCTAAAAGCACATAGCCCTCATTCTTTGATTATATGCACATCACACAACGATTATCTGAAGACAGCAGACAAAAAGGGGTGATAACATTTTGTCTTTCTGACATTTAGTGAGGTTGTTGTTGGAAAGGTTTAAGGTGTTTTGCTAGTATGTAGATTGGACAAGTAATCTCAATTTATTATTGCAATGCCTTTCCATTAGTCATTTTTTTAAAAAAAAATCTATTTATGTTTTTGTGGCATCAAAGGAAAATAAATATTTAGAATTGTACATGTTTGGCAAATGGGGCTTTATGTTCATTAAAATGATAACTTTTTTATGAATACAGTCTGGTATATAAAATTTAATTGCCTTAATTTTTATACACTATGTCGTTTGTTTGAGTCATGATTTCACTTGCTTTCAACTTGGAGAAATTCTTGCCTTTATTCCTAAATAAGCTATCATGTTTCACCACACGCATGCATTTCATTCAGCATCTCCTCGATAAACTAGAGCATAATATTTTTGAAAATATTGTTGGGTAAATTGTAGCTATGATACCTAGAATTTGGAATAAAGATGAAAATGATTCATAACCATGAGGTCATATAAATAGAAAAGGCCTCTCATACTATACAAATTAAAGCATTGTCATTTTCTGAGGTACAGAAAAATATAGCCTTACAGTTAATTACAAAAATCAAGTGACAATTAAGTTAAGTTGTTCCATTTACCTTAGGCATGCTATCTTTTTTGGATTTATTAGTGTTTATTTATTACATTTTACTAATTGTACTAGAACATAATTATATGTCAGTTACAAAGAAATTCTTACAATAACTTTATAAACATATTTACATTTACCAGAACTGTAAATAGTAGGAAGAAATTCTGGGACAGCTTTCTTATCTCTTCTTTGTTAGAGAAAAATGATTCATTCAGAGTCTTTTACATCAATTTTTATTATATGCTGAAAATCTTGAAAAATAAATTGATAGAAGAATCCTGAAGATATAAAGACTTCTTGTCAAAAAATTCTAGATGACAATCACATTTATAGTTATTGTTAACTGTGCTTAATTTAAACCTGTTTATGTAGCAAAAGAGAGTTTTACTTTTCAGGTGTGTGTGTGTGTGTGTGTGTGTGTGTGTGTGTGTGTGTGTGTGTGTGTGCATGCTTAGGCATGTCTATTCTTTTCTTTTAGAAGTCTTAAAATTTCACATGTATTAAATGGTTTCTGATTTCTTCTCAGATCACAAACTGGAAATACCTTGTCAGTCCAATCAAGTAGAATTCTTTGATGCCTCACCTGCATTAAGCATAACATAGTCAATTACTAATTGATAACATGTTTACAATTAAAAGTATGCTGCTGTGTGAATTAGAAAAATATTTAGCGCTGAATCCAGAAGAGTAATATTATAAAGATAGGAGAGAATAATTGAAATAGCAAAAAGAGAATCAAAAAATGATGTTGACCTATGAAATTCTTACCAGATATATGTAAAATGATCTGGATATTACTTTTCATAACAAAATTTGAAGTTATCTGATACCTTATTGTTCTATAGACAAGTAAGAATACTTTGATGTGAGAATGCTACTACATATTATATTCATTAATTTACATAGATTTACAGGTGAAAAATATTTTTCTCTTTCCATGCTACAATGGTAAATTATAGTCTTGTGGTTAATAAGTAATTCATTGATTTTATTAACCAATGAAAAAAATTAAGAATATAAAGAAGGATGATAAATTGAATCTGTTATTTGGTATTGACTTAATTGTATCTGGCAGTTTGTTGGCCCATAAGAAAATATGATTTGAAAATAGAATTTATGTCAATAAAGATAGCTCAACAACAGTTTTTGTACCTAATTATTTTTTAATTTATTTATTTGTGCATTTGTGTTTATTTGTTTATTTATTTATTTATTTCAGGGCTGAAGACCGAACCCAGGGCCTTGTGCTTGCTAGGCAAGCGCTCTACCACTGAGCTAAATCCCCAACCCCTTGTTTATTTATTTGTCTTACATCCACACCTGAGTTGCCCCTCCCTTCTCTCCTCCCAATCCCTCTCCCCCATACGCCTTTGTTCCCACCCCCCAATCCACTCTTCCACTGTTTCTATTCAGGAAATGGCAGGTCTCCCACGAATATCAATAAAACATGGCATATCAAGGTGCTGTAAGACTAAGCACCTCCCCATCTATTAAGGCTGGGCAAGGCTACCCGGTATGGGGAGTAGGGTCCCAAAAGCCAGTAAGAGTATGAGAGAGACAGTTCCTGTTCCCACTATTAGGAGTCCCACAAGAGAACCAAGCTACACAACAGTTAACATATATGTAGAGTGCCTAGTTCAGATCCATGCAGGCTCCCTGGTTATCACTTCAATCTCTTTGAGCCCCTATGAGCCCAGGTTAGTTGATTCTGTGACTTTTCTTGTGGTGTCCTTGACCCCTCTGTCTCCTATAGTTGTTTCTCCCACTCTTCGGCAGGATTCTTTAAAGTCTGCCTAATGTTTGGCTGTGGCTGTCCATCCATTTCCCTCAGTTGCTGGATGAAGCCTCTTTGATAACAACTAGGCTCGGTACCAGTCTGGTCACAGGATACATCCAGTTCAGGCTATGTATCCTTTATTGCTAGGAGTTTTGCCTGGGGTCAACCTTGTAGATTGTTGGGAGATTCTCCTATGCCAGGTTTTGACCTGACCCTGAAATGCCCCTCTTTACAGTAGTTTCTTTACATATTTTCTCCACCCCATCCCCTGACCTAACCTGATTGCTCATGTTCTCATCCCCACCTGCCCACAGTCCACTCATGAAATATATTTTATTTCCCCTTACAAGGGAGATCTGGACATTCTTCACCCACCCCCACACCTCACCATGCAACCTCCTTGGTATCTAGTCTACCAAATCTTTTTTTTTTTTTTAATGAAGAAATTTTCTGTTCATTTTACATACCAACCACAGGAGCCTCTCTCCTCCCCCACTCTTGCCCAGCCTTCCACCTACACCCTACTCCCCATTCTCTCCTCCTCCAAGGCCAGGCCTACCGTGGGGAGTCAGCAGAGCCTGATATATTCAGTTGAGGCAGGTCTAAGCCCCTCCCCCTGAACCAAGGCTGTATAAGGTGTCCCACCATAGGCACTGGGCTGCAAAAAGCCCACTCATACAGCAGAGACAGTTCCTGATCCCACTGCCAGGGGCCCCTTAAGCAGGTCAAGCTATACACCTGTCTCACCTATGCAAAGGGCCTAGTCCAGTCCCATGGAGGCTCCACAGCTCTTGGTCCACAGTTCATGAGTTCCTACTAGTTTGGTTTGGTTCTTCTTATACATTTCCTCATCATTATCTTGATGCCCCTTGCTCATAGAATCCCTCTTCTCTTTCTTCAACGGGATTCCTGGAGCTCAGCCTGGTGCTTGGCTGTGGATCTCTGCATCTGCTTTCATCAGTTACTGGATGGAGGCTCTATGATGACAGTTGGGTATTTACCAATCTGATTACCAGAGTAGACCAGTTCAGGCACCTTCTCCACTCTACCAAATCTATTAAATGTTAATGTGAAAAAAAAATTGAGACCATGTGCCAAAATTGATATGACCTATAGGAATGACAATATCAGACACTCTTTAGGATACAAATTGATTTCCTCAAATCATTCTTCATATTTACCTATCTGCTTATTAGCTGTATGTTTTATATATATATCAGTTTTCTAGATATGTATATACCCAATGAAAACAAACATGTACTGTGAGTGTGGGGAGCTAGTTTGCATCTGCAGGACTCTAACACCCACTTATAGTAAAGTGTTCTCATGGCAAGATGAGACCAAATACAGTAGATTCTCCAGAAGTGTCATTGCCAGCTAACCTGGCATTACAACTCACACAGCAACAGTGACCTTCTTCCAACAAGGTAAAAGGCAGAAATCCACACCTATGTTTGTCCTCTTACCTCTACATATGCAAGTAAGCTGTCACTCACACCCACATATGCATATACACCACAGGAAAAACAAAGGAATCTGAATTATGGAGTTCTAAAAGTTCTAGATTAATTGACACAGGCAAGATACATGATTTTAATCAGTCAATGAGCATTTGAAAGTGCATTTTGCCGTGTTGGTCCCAATTAACTGGATTCTATGTGATTTTACCTCATTTTTATCAGCTAAATGAACAAAGAATATTTGCTTTGCCTGTTCGTGAGTAGAAATATTCTGAGATGATTAAATTCTTTGATGGAATGAGTTTTATTCATAATATTGCTTAATATTAAATCTTTATCCCATAAACTTGACCCTCTAAATAATTAAAATCAACCTACACTTCAAGGTTATTTCAGAAAAAAAGATGTGATATTTTGTTAAGGCCATAGCAAATATATGGGGGAAAAGATATTAATATATCCTAGTGTCTTTGTTTTCTTTTGTGTGAAGATTCTAAACTATCAATTTTGCTTTTTTAAAGTTATTTCAAAATGTTGAAATAATCTTTAATTTTCTCTTGAAATGTTTTGTACACAGTTTATTATTTCTGGAAGATATTTTTTTCTACTAGATTGTCCTTACATTAGTGTAGGAAATTGACTAATGTGTGATGAAATAGCAATAAGGTAGCCACATAGTTAAAGCCTTTCATAACAAAATATAATATGTAAAGAATTTTCTAAAAATGGCTTTTAATAAAGTATCATAATTTAAGATTTTCATTTACCAAGGACTTGTGCATTGTTGGCATATCAGAAAGTAACAACAAATATACTCCACTGGAAAGTCATATTATCTCAGATTTTCTTTAACATGCTAGTATTATGAATTCCAGATTTCCCTATACTTGTTGATTTTTTTAAATATTTTAATATTGTTAGCAATAACAGACTTGCATCTGAAACTGTTAAGATATTACCTGTGTACATATGTTAATGTGTAAAAAAATGAAAAAGTTGTTCCAACAAATTCATATTAATTAAATGTTACCAAGCAATAACAATATAAAAAAAACCATGGAGTATTATATTTACATTTAGATAACTTACTCTATATAAATCAATAGAAAAACAGTATCTCAGACCAGTTCACTTCAGAATGACATGTATCCTTAATTATTTTAGCTGATGAAGCCACAAATAAAGGACTCCAAGCTTATTTATGTTTTTCTGACAGTAGACTTCAATAATATAAACCTAATTTAGTGAGCAGTTTCAGAAGGCACAATATGATTCATAGATGTTTACTTAAATGTCTTTGGGGATAAATGATAGCAAATACTCTCTGTCATTGATTAAAAATGCTTAGAAGACTATAAAACTCTTAAAACAATTTAATGTTTCATGGCTAAATGAAAATATAAAATTTGTATATCCTGATATTTTATGTTACAGAACAAGAATATGAATGAGAAGAACTGTAGTAACAACTAGTAGAATAATAATTACCTTGGTGGCTTTCCTACTGGGTACTTAGCACATGCTATATACTGTTATACATGTTTCCATATTTTATATTTTTCTTAATATGAAAATGGTATAACATAATGTCATCATTTTATCAAAGTAATAGTCAATATTTCAAAGGAATACTTTACACTTAGAGTATATATAAGAATTAAGGGATTGAGTAATTCTGTCAGTATCTAACGGTATGGAGTAGTTAGTTATTTAGGTCATGGACTCTGGCCAGATGACTATTATTTTTTACTCTAATTTTTTTCAAGACTGAAAAATGAATTTAATAATAACCTATGTCTCATTAAATAACAGAATGCATTTTATAGGAATTAGGAAGTTAAAACGCATACCAGTTTGGTGACCAACTACTCTTAGGCATTGCACATGTGGCCTACGGGACTGTGGTTGATACACCCAGTGACACTAGATTGGAAAAAAACAAAAACAAAAACCTGATTTGTTACTTTTCCAGCAGGTATCAATTGCAAATAGTTTCTTTGTTAGGAGTGGACATTTGTATCTATTTTCCATTCTCCATGATGGCGTTTTGTCTAGCTTGGACTTGTATGGGTCTAGTGAGTGCTATCACAGTCTTAATGAGTTCTTGTGTGTATCAGCCCTGTTTTATGAATTGGGCTGTTTCTTCAAGATATCCATCAGCTCTCACAAGTTTTTACTTCTTCTTCCACATTGATCCCTGAACTTTTTTGTGGATGGGGCTCGATTATATATATGTAGTTAAGGATTGCATGCTCCAAATACTTCTAGTCTCTGCAAATTATCCACTGTGGGTCTCTGTTAATAAACATCTACTACAAGAGAAAGATTCTTTGGAAAGGTTGGATCACTGCACTTTTATAGCATTATGTCATTAAGAATCATTTTTATTTTGAATTGCTTTAGCAGGATAGTAATAGTAAGCTTACCCCTAGTCCTCATGATCTATCAGGTTTTAGGTTCTTGGACACTTTATCAGTGTCAGATAGAGTTTATATATCATGAATTGGGCCTTAAATAGAGCAAAAAGTTGTTGACTACTCCAGTTATTCCTACTCCATATGTGTCACTTTTGTTCCAGTATACCTTGAAGGCAGGTCACTGTTGTAGGTGGCAAGAGTTGTAGCTGGGTGATATTGATAATTACTCTTCTCCTCCAGTAGAAAGCAAAGTAACTTTCAGTATCATGAACACTAATCAGTAGGGGTAAGTCTAGTTGTACACCAGCTTGACTTCTTCTTCTTCATGCTCTATGAAATAAGTAAGTGGAATTCTCAGCTACAGGGATTTTTAGACAGGTTATGGTAAACAACCAATAGCCTTGGCAATACTTGATATCTTTGGGGGGTCTCTCTGGAAATGTTATGGTCAATGACTCAATAAGAATGAACACATTACTAATAGATAATATATTTTCATATCAGTCATTAACTATCATAAGGTTATTACTCAAAGTTAAAATTAAATATTCGCAACTTGAGTAGCATTTACTATTTTCATACTGTCTTATTAACTATCAATAAAATCCAATGTGTTTCAATCCCTGATTTATTTACTTTTGTCTAATCTGAGCAAAGGAAGATTAATTCTATCAGTTAAATTCTTAGTGTTCTCCCATTTCTCATTCATATTTTTTCTTGAAGCAAGTAAAGAGAAACTGATTTAGCTATTCACATATAACTATATTTCAATTGCTATTTATGTCTCAGAGGAATATCCTAAATTGATAATTCTAAGTTGACAATTTTATTCAGATTATATAATTATGCAACAATGAAAATATGAATTTTCAATGAATTTGTCAATGTAATAAGGCTGAATTTTGACCCCTAAATTTTGCAAAAGGATTAGTCAGTGGGGAGAGATGTGTTTTATATCTCAGAGACTTAATCTCCGATATTAAACTTATTTTGTTCTAATGAACCAGGCAAAATCTAAACGTTTTTCTCATAAACTGGACATCATTTGCATTAGTTAAATCAATAAATAAACATGAATCTGGAAGGATGCACAGAATCAATTAACTGAATAAATCATGCAAAAATCTCCAAAGACAGAAATTATAACTGCTAGCATTGGATTCAGCCAAAATCTAAAATAAAAGCTTGTTAACATATAGTAAATATATACTTTTATTATCCATGACTGGTGTTTTAATATAATCTATCAACTTTAGTTAGTTTGTGCATCAAAGGAGATAAATGTAAAAATTTACTTTCCTAATTATTTGAGTTTTAATAATTAAAATTACATGGCTTTTTTAAAATCATTTTTTATATTAACACATATCCTAGACATCTCAAATATAAGAAGTGAAAATTTTCTAAAATAGCCAAATCTAAATAGTGCATTTTAATTATTAATTTGTCCAAGAGCACTAACTACTACATAAACTATAATCAAAAAACCTATACATATGAAATATTTTATTAGATACCAATATAAAGGTAGTGTCTGGGCTGCCAAAACACATTTTAAAAATTAATCCTCACCCAGGATCTCTGCATAGTGTGAAATATTAATATTAGAAAATTTGATTTCTTTAATTTAGAATCAGTATCTGTAAGCACACACACACACACACACACACACACACACGCATTCACACATACATGTAATTCTACACATACATGCATGTGTGCGCACACACACACGATAAATACACCACTGCTTTTTTACCATGTTTTCTATTTTTTCCTCAAGCTTCTAGTTGCTAACCTTCATAAATGAATAAATTAAAGGAAATAATATGCCAATTCTGTTCTCAAAATACTTAACTGCTTTCTCATTTAGCAAACTCTAACTAGAGCTCACTTGAAGAGGAGACAATTTGAATATTTAAGGAGTTCTTGAGCCTTCATCATGACTGTGAGTACACCATCATACAATGTATGAATTGGGGACTTGAATAAATTTATTTTAGCTCTTCTAAGGTACTTGCTCAGCAATTAGCAAGTGCCCTTCGCTGCCTGCAGACTTTCAGATTATCAAGTAGCTTTCAACCTTGATTTTCAACCAACTTCCCCAATACTTTTGAGAGTTCTATTTCACTGGAATGTAACATTCTGAATACTATAGCAATCTCTTAGTTCAAAAATATTAGTAAGTAAATCTTATTAATAATATTATGATTGGATATGATTTCAGGCAACGTACACATAATCACTTACAGTGTTATAAAAGTTTTTTTTTTCTGTAAGTAAGGTTTATTTATTATTTCATTGAACCTTGGAGTATTTCATAGAATGTTTAATCCAGATGATCAGACACATAGGCTTAGAAAGAAAAGCTGGAAGCAGGTGGATTGAGCTCACTGATGAAGAAAATGTAGCACTCCAGAAGTTCAGTTTTTGATTATAGTGAAATAAACAGAGAGCTCAGTTATTGCATAGAGCAGAACAGTGAGGCAGTCTTATTACACACACATAAACAGGAACCATGGTTTACAGTGTACAGCTGGATCAAGGAGATAGCTGGAGAGATGGCTGAGAGGTGAAGAACACTGACTGCTGTTCCAGAGGTCCCAAGTTCAATTTCCAGCAACCACATGATGGCTCACAACCATCTGTAATGAGATCTGGTGCCCTCTTCTGGCGTGCAGGCATACATGCAGGCAGTACATTCTATACATAATAAATTAATAAATAAATAAATCTTAAAAAAATGAGAAATAGCTCTAGCTTCTGTGACTATGATGGCCTCCATAGATAAGCTTTACTTAGGCCATAGTGATATTTATGGTGATATTTTATTTGTATTGAAATGTGATTTTATTTGTATGTTAATAAATAAAGTTGCCTGGGGGTCAGAGCTAATAGCAAGCCATAGCAGAAGCTGGGCGGTGGTGGTGTACGCCTTTAATCCCAGCACTTGGGAGGCAGAGCTAGGCAGATCTCTGTGAGTTCAAGGATACAGCCAGCATGGAGACACACGCCTTTAATCTCAATACCAACCATAGAAGACCTGGAGGTCTGTACAGACAGGCAGTGACAAGGAGGTCATGTGGTTGGGTTTACAACCAATGAGAAGGCAGAACAGAAAGCCTATAAAAAGACTGATACACAGGAAGTAGCACACTTGCTGAGAGGAAGGACAGCAGTGGCAGTAGGGTAAGAAAGGGGTTTTAGCTCTTAGCTATTGCTCTGACCTCTTGGGCTTTTAACTCTGCAATTGGCTCTGTGTTTCTTACTTAATAAGATGGTTACATCTACACATAAACATCTGGAGTGGGCAAAGAGATATTCTGAACATTTTGAGCAAACAGAATCAACCTCCAGACATGGACCAGAGGAAGGTTTTGCCATCACTCTGAACTTCACCTCTGGGTTAGAGGCTTCAACAGGAATTTCAGGTGGTTCCTTGACCCTATCAGCTCATGTTAACAACATACCTTCATAGAGGACTTTATTCAGGGCTTTCTCCACACTTCACAATATAAGGGTAAATAAAAGTTGTTATTTGTCTGTTAACTTCAATTTTGTCCAGTGAATAAACCACCCAATTTTATTAGCTCACACTAACTTATTCATATTGAGTCTCTTTCCCTCCATATATTATTCTCTGAGATTTAACAAGTTATCGCACATTCCATCCTGCAATTTGCTCATTACTTCCTGTCACCACTTCCATTCAATGTCTACTGCGAAGGAACTCCCAAATATCATGTAAGGGATTGATTACATCACAAGTTCTAGATTGAGAGTTTAGGCAAAAAAGAAAAAAAAAAGCCCAGGTAAAACAAAGATAGAAATTCTTAAAATATGATTCATTTATTTAAATATTTTCAATTTTGTTTGTGTGCTTCTGATATTATTTATCAAACAATTATTAATAATTTAAGTAGCTCCCATATGGATTTCCATAAGCACATTTCTGCCATGAACACTTGCTATTTTAATACACTTATTTTTAATCTATTTATATCTTATTTTTGGCATTATGTTCAATTTCTCTTGTTTTCCATTCTAATTATGTTACTATGCTCCAGGACCTCTGTGACATTAAAATAATATGATCCAAGCTCCACAATAATTTCTCAGTTTTCTTTACTAACTGTGACCTGAAATAATTTTAATGACTTGGGTACTATTTTTGTATCATTATACATATAGATTTGGCTCATCCAAACTTTAGCCAATGACTTTCAGAGTTTACCAAGTTAGATCTTCTGCTTGTCTCCTTTCACTATGTAATTTATTTTATTTTTTCAGCTTTTCTGGATCTATTGCTTTGTTTTATTTAATTAAATTTCATCGTATATTGCTTTAAATATGCAGAAATGTAAATATAGTAATATAAAGCCCCCATACTAAAAATATAAAAAATTATTACATATACTGGTGCATTATTAAATAATATGTGGGAATAAAGCTTCCTACAGAAATTAATATTTTTCAATATTCTTTGAGGCTATGTAAAAAGGTAAATACATTTTTCTCAAATTTTAGCTCATAAATTTTGCCATTAATCATTTATCTTGCCTAGAGGAATTTGGACTATGAATTCTAATTATGATTTTTTACTTCTTGCATTCCTCTACATTTGTTACTTAGAATTGCTCTGTCAAAATTTTTGTCTTTTTTCATGTATATAAAATATGTTGATTCATTATTGCAATATTTTACTATTATTTATGCAAGAAATATTACACATACAAATTTAGCAACTTAAATCAGCCTGGTTTTATTACCTTACTTTGGGTTCAGCTGCTTCAAGGTTTTTGAGATAGAAACCAAGATGTAGGTAAACAGAGCTTACTCAATGCTTTGTAGATTACCTTTCTAATTGTTTTTTCAATTAATCTTTCAAGTTATTGGCCAGATTCCATTGTCTGTTGTAGAACTGAACATCACTTGCTGAATATTGACGTGGATTACTTTCTGCTTCTGTAGGCCATATGCGTTCGCTGAATTAACCCCTTTCAAATCCATCAAACTGACATGGTCCTTCTCACTCTTTTACTACCCTCCACAAGGTTTTCTTTACTATATGGCTCTGACTGAGTCTGGTGGAAAGAGATGCTTCCTGCTTGGTAAAGGCTCTGATGAATTTAGTAGGCCCAACCAAATATTTGGATCATGGATTTATTATAAATTTCATAAGCTTGATAAAGGTTTTAAAGTGCTTTGTTTTTGTGTTATAAAATAACTCAGTGTGCAAACAAATCATGTACAAACTAAGAATATCAAATATCTTCCCTTAAGGGAGTCAAGAGATAAAGTTATCTTTGTTATATTTCTTTGTATTTCCAAATATATTCAAGTTGAATTAAGGCAATTATCAAAGAAAACTATCTAGAGTATCAAATTTTTTTCCCACAAACATTTACTCTATGTTTCCTTTTTCTTCTCAAAAATGTATCTACGGTTTGTGCTTTGGATGAGATGAATATGCTGCTTCGGCAGCTGTTCTGGATACCCACCCTAAAGTTATCTCCTCCCCTCTGTCTCAGATTTACCCTGTACATGTATGGGAATGTAGGAGGCCAAAGACACAATTCTTATGCATGACTCTTTAAGTGAGGAAATTAAGTTCCTTTCAGAGCAGAAATGCAGTACATTGTTCTGGAATTCTACATGAGGTAGTTTCAGTTCTGAGAGTACCTCTCTTGATATTTTCACCCCATTGCACTAGATGGAAGTAGTGCTTCTAGTTTTGGTATCTCTGTGATCATAGACTCCTAAAGGGGTGAGGTGGTAATAAGCAGAGGTGGTCACAGGAAGGACACAGAATTGGATATCAAGTTAGTGAAGGATATGCACCCAAATAAGTGAACTTTCTGAAAACAAATACAAGCCAAACTCTCTCAAAGCAAACTAGGATATGCAAAGAACAGAATGTTCATTCTCAAAACAAGTGCAGAACATAACAAAAGTGGGGAACCCAAATGCAAGCCACAGAAAGCATACTAGCTTCACTACCCCCAAATTCACCATACAGAGCACTGGGCACAAGAAAGGCCGTACTGGTGTCTAATAACTAACTCCCTTTGTGTACTTGAGTCTTCCTTGGTGCTCAGTGTTTGTAGCATGCAAAACATAACCATTATCTCAAAGGAAATAAGAGAATTCATTCTGGAAATATCAATGGTAATGACCTAGGAACATGGATTCTGGTTTTCACAAATATCATGTTTTTAGATGATAACATTTTCGTGACGTTTTTATATTTGTAGAGCTAATTAAAGCCTTAAATCAAGGCACTGTTCATACACATTGCCAGAAAAATCAAGTGGGCAGTCTAGAACAAAGTGGACAAAATTTTGCAGCACATTTCAGGTTCTTTTAAATGACATTCTCAGCTCTTGTCTTGACAATGTAAGGTAATGGTCTGTTAAGTCTGAAGAGTTTTCTTGATATATCAGAAAATGTTAAATTATCACTGAACTTCTATCAAAGAAGCAAAAGACATCCCAAGATAACCTGGCTCTTGTTATGAACCATTCTAACTCTCACCAACATTAAACTCTAATTATTAACAAGCAGCATACTTTTCAGCATGCATGTGATTTTTTTTCTGAGAGCTTCAGTTTTATGAATCAAAATAACTCTGGTAAGCACAATATACAAATACAGCACATGGTTGCTTGGGTAGACTGTGGAATATAGAGAAATCAAACCATGAACCAGAATAGAAAAACAGGAAAGAGATGCAAACAAATTATATTGTTAAAAATCAGGATAATGTGTTTTTACATTACTGGTTTTCTGAAAATGCTTCTGGCTTCTATGTAAAACGCATTCAATTTATAAACTTAGCACCAATTCCTTAGAATGTTTATCAAAGAAATGTTTATTTTCAGTTTGCCTGAATCATCTCTTTTACAAGTACAAAAGATTTTTCACAATAGTAAAAACATTCACTAAGGATTTAGCTTCTATATTCTAACAACTTTTAGATGTCAATAACTTTATTTCAAAACATAAACATTATTTTTTCAAGCAATGTATTATACTATGATATTAAAGCATCTTCTACTTTTCAGGTGTCTTTAGTTTGCCTATTTCACTATATCTTTTCCATTTACTCAATATATATAATCTATTATTAGCATTTATAACTAGTACATTTGAATAATTTTACAACTTAGAATAATTATACTCTTAATTTACAAATGCTATCTCCAACTCAACGAGACTCTATAGCTAACTTCAGTGAACATGACCTATTACCAGTGATTCAACTTACTCCAAACACCATGTTCCAACAATTTCATGAAGTATTTATAGTTGCAAAACAAAGGATTACTGTATCAAGACCATTTCCTTGTGTATTGATGAGGACATCAGGTTTGACAGAATCAAAGTGAGGAAATCTCTGTTATCATTTTCAGAGACTATCTGATGATGTTCTAAACTTTGGGCTTGGTTATATGTTTATGGAAAATAAGTGGTATGTTAATATGTTTCAAATGGTTTTATCCAATAGTCACAAGAATAGAAGGTCACACAAAGAGATGAACAGTGAATGATATTAATAAGACTAATGAGAGAGCTAAAAATAATTTGGTTATAGCCTCCACAACTCTCCAAATCTCAAAAATATAGAGGTTGTAACCAGTCAGCTTCATAGTATATCAGATGTGGGGAACTCAGTTTTCAAAGCTATGCATTTCCTAAGCAAACTTTATTTTAAATATTAATGGATAATCTCAAATTTTGTTAATGTAAATGAAATAGAATAACATTTAGGTTTTAAAAATTAAAATGGTACCACATTTCATTTATCCATTCTTCAGTTGAAGGACATCTAGGTTGTTTCCAGGTTCTGGCTATTACAAACAGTGCTGCTATGAACATAGCTGAGCATGTGCCCTTGTGGTATGATTGAGCATTCCTTGGCCAAGGGTGGTATAGCTGGGTCTTGGGGAAGATTGATTCCCAATTTTCTAAGAAAGCGCCATAATGATTTCCAAAGTTGCTGTACAAACTTGCATTACCACCAACAGTGGAGGAGAGTTCCCCTTGCTCTACATCCTCTCCAGCACAAGGTGTCTTCAGTGTTTTTGATCTTAGCCATTCTGATAGGTGTAAGGTGGTATCTCAGAGTCATTTTGATTTCCATTTCCCTGATGATTAGGGATGCTGAGCAATTCCTTAAATGTTTTTCAGGCAGTTGAGCTTCCTCTGTTGAGAATTCTCTGTTTAGCTCTATAGCCCATTTCTTAATTGGACTGTTGGGCATTTTGATGTCTAATTTCTTGAGTTCTTTATATATGCTGGATATCAGCCCTGTGTCAGATGTGGGGTTGGTGAAGATCTTTTCTCATTCTGTAGACTGTCGCTTTGCCTTGTTGACTGTGTCCTTTGCTCTACAAAAGCTTCTCAGTTTCAAGAGGTCCCATTGATTAATTGTTTCTCTCAGTGTCTGTTCTACTGGTGTTATATTTAGGAAGTGATCTCTGGTGCCAATGCATTCAAGACTACTTCCTACTTTCTCTTCTATCAGGTTCAGAGTAACCGGATTTATGTTGAGGTCTTTGATTTACTTGGACTTAAGTTTTGTGCATGGTGATAGATATGGGTCTATTTGCAGCGTTCTACATGTTGACATACAGTTATGGCAGCACCATTTGTTGAAAATGCTTTCTTTTTTCCATTGTACAGTTTCGGCTTCTTTGTCCAAAATTGTATGTTCATAGGTGTGCGGATTAATGTCAGGGTCTTCAATTCGATTCCATTGGTCCACATGTCAGTTTTTATGCCAGTACCAAGCTGTTTTTATTACTGTAGCTCTATAGTAGAGCTTGAAGTCAGGGATTGTGCTGCCTCCAGAGGTTGTTTAATTGTACAGGATCCTTTTGGCTATCCTGGGTTATTTGTTTCATATACACAATGAGTACTACTCAGCAGAGAAAAACAATGACATCATGGGGTTTGCAGGCAAATGGATGGAACTAGAAAAAAAATCATCCTGAGTGAGGTAACCCAGACTCAGAAAGACAAACATGGTATGTACTCACTCATAGGTGGATACTAGATGTAAAACAAAGGATGATTGGACTGCTACTCACAACTCCAGGGAGGCTACCTAGAAAACAGGATCCTAAGAAAGACACAGGGATCCCCCAGGGACAGAGAAATGGATGAGATCTATGTGAGCAAACTGGACGTGAAGTGAGGGGTAATGAAGGGCAAGGGTTAGGGGAAAGAGAGCTTAGGGGAGCGGGAGATTCCAGCTGGATCAAGAACAGGGAGGGAAAACAAGGAAAGAGAGATCATGATAAATGAAGACCCCATGGGAATAGGAAGAAGCAAAGTGCTAGAGAGGTCCCCAGAAATCCACAAAGATACCTCCACAATAGACTTCTGGCAATGGTCGAGAAAAAGCCCAAACTGACCTACTGTGGTGATCAGATGGCCAAACACCCTAACTGTCGTTCTAGAACTCTCATCCAATGACTGATGGAAGCAGATGTAGAGATCCACAGCCAGGCCCCAGGTGGAGCTCTGGGAGTCCAATCGGCAAGAGAGAGAGAGGAGGGATTGTATGAGTGAGAATTGTTGAGACCATGATTGGAAAAAGCACAGGGACAAATAGCCAAAATAGTGGAAACACATGAACTATGAACCAATAGCTGACGAGCCCCCATGGAACTGGACCAGGCCCTCTGGATAAGTGAGACAGTTGAATTGCTTGAACTGTTTGGGAGGCCCCCAGGCAATGGGACTGGAACCTGTCCTTAGTGCATAATCTGGCTTTTTGGAGCCTGGGGCCTATGCTGGGACACTTTGCTCAGCCTGGGTGAAGGAAGGAGGGGACTGGGCCTGCCTGGACTGAATCTACCAG
>CABHPP010148227.1:60608-71906 GCA_902168425.1 Peromyscus attwateri | reverse complement strand
TGTGTGTGTGTGTGTGTGTGTGTGTGTGTGTGTGTGTGTGTGTGTCTTTCTGTCTATCTGTTTCTGCATTCCAGGAGAACAAACACGAGTCCAGGAAGATCCCAATGGAAAAACCTTCACTGTGAGCAGCTCAGTGTCATTCCAGGTTACCCGGGAGGATGATGGTGCAAGCATCGTGTGCTCTGTGAACCATGAATCTCTAAAGGGAGCTGACAGATCCACCTCTCAGCGCATTGAAGTTTTATGTATGTCATGGGCTTTGGGGTGAGAAGGACCAGATTTGAGGTAGGGAGTGAGGAAAAGAAAAGTGATGCTGGCTGCACATGAGGCAACATGCACAGTTGAAGTAGCAAGGCTTCAGAAAGAAAAAAATGCCCTGCAGTAAACATTACAGGCTTTGTCTCAGTGAGTTGACTCTGCTTGTGCTGCGGGAGAGCAGCCACAGACAGAGGGTAAACAAATGAGTTGGGCTACATTCCAATAAAACTTTATTTGCAAAAGCTCGCAGCTGGCAAGGATTTGGCCCATGGGCCAAGTTTACCAGCCCTTGGGCTACACTTGTGAAATGGAACTAGGCTGTAACCTATGGCGGTAAGTGTAGCAAACCCAGAGTCTTGGGATGTAGCTACTACTCTGTACTCCACTACATGCTGGTTGTGTGGCGTGAAGACAGCTCTCCCCCGCTGATCTTGGTTGTTTCTTGGTGAAATGAGAGAGGTGAGCATGGCCATCATGACGGCCTCTTCAAACTCTAGCATTCTATGACGCAAGAGGTGTGGGTGGGAGAGAAGCACAATTCTCTCTGGTGTTGAAACATTCCAAGGACTTTCACCTCCCAGTCATTTCTCTCGTTGCTCCAGTTTCATGCTTTTACTCGGGATTCCCATCTAAGGTGGCCAGTTGTCAGAATTGCTGCTCACACTTCCTCCACACCTCTTCATCCTCTTTGTGGACCCTGCCTTTACAGTACCAGCAGGGAATGTCTGAAGAAGCTGGGATATTTGCAAATTTTCATCTGAGGAAATCTGGAAACTTTTCAAAGGGACTCTCCTGTATGGAAAGGAAAAGGAATAATTGAAGTGTAGAAGCTGAGTATGGAGGCGTGTACAACAATGCATTTCTTTTCCTAATTTACCAAAAGGTTGGGGAATTTTCAAAAATAGCTAGAGCTTTTAATCTCCTTATGGAAGACACAAGCTGATTAATTTCCTAACTTCAGTGCCATTTAATCAGTGGCTAGACCCTTTATTCAAACTTTAACATTAGTTAATTTTGGACAGAACCATAGTCCATTTGGATGACACTCAATGGACAGGCAGATGACTAGCCTTCTAGCCAGTACTGACACCTACTAGCTGTATGGCCTTGACCAAAGCATTTAATCTCACTGTGAATCTGGCTTCCTATCCTGAATTAAACTGAGAATAAATGGAATAATATACATGAAAGAACTCTACAAACTTCCAAGTTCTAAATTGCTATAAAGTATTTCTGTGTTTACTAGTTCCAAGTGTGAGGCCCTGGGCCTTGGGCAGTTCTCTTGAGCCCTGGTTCCCAGCCATAACTAAAGAGTACTTAAAGTCCCCAGAGTCCTCTCTTGGATACCAGGCCACTTGGCTATTACTCTGCAAGGGTTCCCTTTGGCCTGTGATCAGCAGTCAGCCAACAAATGCTCCATTCCAGGTGCTATGCTAGAGATCTCTTTAGCTGTGAAGCCTTGGAATGCCCGTTTTTCTCATCTGACCTGGCTCTCCTTGTCCTGTATGATTTAACTGAAGCATGTTCATTAACTGCTTGCTAAGGTTGGCTCTGTCCTTAGGGATAGTGCATCCTCTTTATCTGTGGTTCCAAACCAGCATCTGCTCACATTGTTCTAAGCCGCCATCTGGACCCAGCCTCCTAAGCAGCCTTTTGGCATCAGTGACAGATGTCATTATTTCCTCACAGAACCATCCATATTGTCTCAGGCCTTTTTTTTTTCCCCAGCCAAAATTTGACCCCCACCCCCTGCTGTTTCTATGTTCTCCTTCCATGTTTGGACTGGCCATTCAAAGGGATGTTTTGTGTTCACGCATGGCTTTCGCTCCTAAGCTCCCTTGCAGAGCAGACAGAATGGAGAGGTTACGACTCAGTCAGTGTCAAGTTCACTTCCTTTGTTCCATTAAAAATATGTATTAGGTACTGTCTATGTGCCAGGTAGTTTGCTAGACATGAATAAACCATGGGTTCTCCTCGGCTCTGCTAAGACATCCTGTAGGCCCCACCAAGGACAGGCCTGCTGGAAGGCTATCACTCAAGAGGTTGAGATATACCAGGTTGCTCTCAGTCAGGGGCACTCATAGTCTGTGTCCACAAGAGCCAGGAGGAAAAAGGGCTTGTTCACAGCCTCTCGGACTTTTGCGACTTCGGGAGATAGAATCTGTAGCATGTAACTAGATGATTTCAAGGTGTTAGGGATCTCCTATGCAGAGTGGGGAGTGTGGTGCTGACATCATGTACTTCTCCGCAGACACGCCGACAGCCATGATTAGGCCAGAACCTGCACATCCCCGTGAAGGCCAGAAGCTGTTGTTACATTGTGAGGGGCGTGGCAATCCAGTGTAAGAAGAGCAGACTGCAGTCTCTGATACCCCTCTACACTCTCAGATAACCCCCCACCCTCTGGGTACCCGCCGAGCCATACCTCCTACTCCCCTAACTGTACAACAGCACCTCTCCTTTATTTCTACTGCAAAGCAGCAGAAGTGAGGTTGGAACACTCCCTAGCTCAGCTCCTTCAGTTCCCCTAAGGAACAAAGTTACAGTAAGATATGGATCAAAACATCTCTACCGTCTTTAAATTGTACCTAGGACTGATACCCCCACACCCCCACCAATACCCACCCTGTGGCCCATACAGCATCTTAAGCTTCACCATGCAGTTTCTGACTTCCCTGTTACCAGTTTATTTTTAATTCCTCTAGCCCTTCGGTCCAGGCCGTCCTGAACACTTCTCATCTTTCCATCTCAACAGCCCCCAGCAGTACCTGTGGGTAAAGGAAGGCAGCGAGCCACCCCTGAAGATGACCCAAGAGAGCGCTCTCATCTTCCCCTTCCTGAACAAGAGTGACAGCGGTACCTATGGCTGTACAGCCACCAGCAACATGGGCAGCTACACGGCCTACTTCACCCTCAATGTCAACGGTGAGTCTCCTAGACTTCTCTCCTCCAGCATCTCCCTTCTTGGGCCATCTCCGGCTCTCCTGACGGCAACGCCCTACCCTGAGTGGTCGTAGGGTGGATGGAAAATGCCCACTGCCGGAAAGCACTGCACTTAGGCCCTAGGAATGTGTACCAGTGGTCAAGCAATATAAAGATGGGCTCCCGCTGTCTCTGTCTGCAGGCAGTGGCTCCTCTGGAACCGTCTCTCTCACCTGATGGGGAGAATATCAGCTTCATTTAGAGGCCCCTCCTGAGTGCATGTGTGCTTGCTGAAGAGCTCCTCCTCCTAGGGCTAGATACAGCATGCACGCCACTGCCACTACGTCCCTTCCCAAGGACCCTGTGTACATTATGATTTGGCAAAGAATAAAAGAAACAAGCATGCACTGTGCCTAGAGATGGTCAGAATCTCTCCTCTAACGCTTCCAAAGGGACAAGAGATTGCTTCTTTCCAAAATTCTTCTCAAAAACTGGAAGCGCCAGACACCTAGAATGTTAGGTTGGTCAGTAAAGTCTCTGCCAGTTGGAGCAAAACAAAAATCGGTGTGGTAGCTCACATTTGTAATCCCAGTGCTGGGGAAGCAGAGACAGCCAATCCTACTTGATGAGCTCTTGGCTAGTGAGAGTTGACTGAAATGACCCTGTCTCAAAGAATCAGGATGGGATTCCTCTGGCCTCTACACTTAGCACGTAGACATACCTGCATATTCACACACATTTGCATGCATATACAAACAAACACAAAAAGATACAGTCAAACCCAGCTTCAAGGGAAGTGACAGGCTAGGACAGTGGTAGCTTTAGAGGGAGCTGGTAGGGAAAAATTTTTTTCTTGTTTTGAAGACACCAGTGGCATTGAAAGTCCTTCTAGAAAGTCTTCAAATCTTTCTGCAGAATAGGGGAAATGTTGAAGAAACTTCAGGGTCTTTCTTCATTTGAAATACCCAGTAAGACAGGGAATGGGGTGCCTAACACCCAGGATCCCAGGGTTGAGAAAGAGCCCTAAGTGCTTGGGACCAGAAAGTCTACACTGGTGATTAGCAGTCCTAAACCAAGCTCGCACCCCCATGGGGAGCTCTTCAGCACAACAGAGCTAGTGTAGGATTCTGAGAGCTACAACAAGGCACTGAGATCTAGGCTCAGCCCCCGGATCTCTCCAGACCATTTCTGATGGTGACTAGGAGTGAAAGAAAGTTTATGTGCCCTGCAGTTGGTATCTTGTTGATCCTTCTGCTCTGGGATTAAAAAGCTAAGCAGGAGTAAGTTGACTGTTTGCTGCCAGTGCTGACGCCTGGTGGTGGAAGGAGTTACTGCAGCCTCTTCAGGAATCCTTTCCCAGTGAAGACTTGCTCAGAATGAAATGAAAGGTACTTCTACCTGGAGACAGAGGGTGGTTATTGACAACCCCAGAGGTCAATTTTGACAGTGGCAGACTGTGTTTTTCCAAGAACTTTTTACTTCTATAGCTTCTGGAGCAAATATCCAGAATTGATTTCCATGGTGGACCATGTCTCATGTTTCTTCACTCATCTTCCCCTAAATCATGTCAACACATCTGTCCCATCATGGAACTCCTGAGCCATCCCCCATAGCCCTCCCAAGCAGAACATTTTTTTAAAGATTTATTTATTATGAATACAGAACAGGGCACCAGATCTCATTACAGATGGTTGTGAGCCACCATGTGGGTGCTGGGAATTGAACTCAGGACCTCTGGAAGAGCAGGCGGTGCTCTTAACCTCTAAGCCATCTCTCCAGCCCCAGAACATTTTTTTAAAGAAACATAGATGTTTTTCTTTTCAAATAAGGCATAGGAAATCAAAGAACTAAAAAGCTGGCCCAGTCAAGCCTGAGGAAACATAAGGTAGGGAAGAAAAAAGTATAGGAGTCAATGAGGCTGTAAGACTCAAGCTGAGTCCAAGGGAAAACAGGAGTTTTCCCATGGATGGGGGAGATATAGCTGTGGCTAATGTAACTGTAGAGACATCAGAACTGTCCTGGGCTTATGCATTCATCCTCAGACATTGGGGTTTCTGACCAAGGTTGGGTTTTTATTGACATTCTTGGTCCAGGTTGTACTATGAGATCAGTCCACACCTATTACAAAGGGTGGATTTAGTATAGCTAATGGAGAGAACACTAGCCATCATGGGAGAAATCAAACAAGTCTTGTGTACAAACCTTTAGACAATGTCAGCGTAGAGATGAAGTCCTAGGCCTCCTTTCTTGGATGGGTCAGAAGATTGGGTTTTACTGAATCACTAATCTTCCTTTCCAAGAAGGAATTACTGAAGAAAGAGACCAGATATGTTCAAGAGCATGTAGATTGGGGAGCTAAAGGAAAAAAGAAAGAAATACCTGGGAGCAGAGACACCAAATACTATGTGATGTGGTAATGCAGTTGTATAGGTCACAGCCCAGGCTGCGATAAGGATGCTGGGATAGAACCTGAGGTCTTGGGTTCATCTTAGAGAAGGTGGATGATTTTCTAATTCATATCAGACTGTAACTTTGCTCTCTAGGGAAATTTACAAGTCTTATACAGGATGGCACAATCTAGCATTTTCTTTGCAAGGTGCTTTCCAACTACTTAATTCCTGAATCCATCAGTTTTCACTGTTTCTTCTCCATCTGATCTTAAGACTGGAAACGCAGCAAAGAAACCCCTAAAGGAACTAGTACAGAATACCAGACAGGATGTGAGAAGACATGGGAGACAGTCAAGGAACAAGAAAACACAGATGTATCTGTATGTGTGTGTGTGTGAGAGAGAGTTGGAGGGGCAGAGTGGGGGATGGTGAAGAGGGAGGAAGAGGAGAGAATTTTGATATTGATCACAGGCATTAAAGTAATTATCTGTGATTAAGGTCAAGCTTTGATGCCAAGAAAGCAACTTGGATAGTAGTGTGAGAGCTGGTTTGTTTATTGCCTGTTGAATACATCAACTTTCTTTAACAATTACTGCATTGCCAGCATGGTGATACTCACTTGAGCACAGACTAAGGCATGTCCCCTTGCATACACTTCCTGAGTTCTCTTGATGTTGATGTCTCTCCTGTGGTATTATCCAGGGCCAAATCAGCTTGTGAGTTAAAAGTCCTCCCCTCCCCAGTTCTAACTGTAAGCCTGTCCTCCTTGCAGATCCCAGTCCGGTTCCCTCCTCCTCCAGTACCTACCATGCCATCATCGGAGGGATTGTGGCTTTCATCGTCTTCCTGCTGCTCATTCTGCTCATCTTCCTTGGACACTATTTGATCCGGCACAAAGGTCAGAGGCATCAGGAGGACTTGGGTGTGTGGGGAGATCAGTAAGGGAAGGACAGACAGTAAGAGGGCTTCAGACAGGGCCCTGAAGACTCATTCAGCCCCTAAGGGTGTCTGAGAAAGAAATACAGCCAACCCATGCAATGCCAATGCTGTGATCACTGAGCAACAGCAACCCCACAGTCAAGCCTGATCACTTGGTTAGCATCCAAGTACAATTAGACCTGCCCACTCAGTCAGCTGCTTCTTGCTGCTCTACATTCGGCCGAGCCCCTTCCTTCTTGCCCTTGTCTTCTTTTCCATCTGTTTGGCTTCCTTTCCTCTCTTTCATCTCCTTCCTCTTCATACTCATTCATATCTTTTCTTTTCTCTTTGTTTTACTTTCCCTTATATTCTGGTACTACGTGCAGCCAGCAGCCTAGCTGTCTAGCTAAGACTGGTCATGCTTAAGTCATATCTCCACTACATGTACACATACACATACACACACACACACACACACACATCTCTTTCATCCCTTGCCTACATTATAGATGAGATTTTAGTTAAAGGTAGAATTCATTATTCATGGGGGTGTGGTCAGGTGAGGGATGTTGGCAGCAAAATGCAAATTAGAGAAGGTGGGGTGGAAGAGAGTTCTAGGCAAGAGAGAGATGAGATGAGCAATGTGTGAGTGGGTGGGTAGGAAAGTGGGCAGGGTGGACTCCGGAGGCTGAGAAGCTTCTGAAAAGAGGAGCTTCTATCTCCACACAGGAACCTACCTGACACATGAAGCGAAGGGCTCTGACGACGCTCCAGATGCAGATACGGCCATCATCAACGCAGAAGGCGGGCAGTCAGGCGGGGATGACAAGAAGGAATATTTCATCTAGGGGCACCCACTCATCTCCTGCGCCCCCCCAGGGGGCCCCATGGGGACTGCTGGGCTGTCACCAACCTGGACTTGTACAGAGCGACCCCAGGGCCGCCCCTCCCGCTTGCTCCCCAGCCCACCCAGCCCCCTGTACAGAATGTCTGCTTTGGGTGCGGTTTTGTACTCGGTTTGGAATGGGGGGGGGGAGGAGGGCGGGAGGGAGGGGTGGGCCGCCCTCAGCCCTTTCCGTGGCTTCTCTGCGTTTGGGTTATTATTATTATTTTTGTAACAATCCCAAATCAAATCCGTCTCCAAGGCTGGAGAGGCAGGGGCCATGGGGGTGAGGAGGGCAGCAAATCTGCAATGTTCGGAGAAGGAAGTTGGAGGCTGAGAAACAACTGAGGAACAGGGCTGGTTTGCAGGTGGGGGCCTAACACAGCCCTCCTTCCATTTTCACGGCAGATCTGCCTCCCAGGCGTCTCCAAGGAACCTGGGAATGGCAGCAGGGGCTAGGGGTGGCTCTCTCTACCTCTGCCAGCCATGTATTGTGAGCTAAAGACAGGGAGACAGGTGTCACACCGACACCCCTCTTCCATTACATAAGAAAGGAACGAGTAGGAGAGTCCTCAAGAAGATGTGAACTGAAGATGGCATGCAGCCACACAGGGACCCAGGGCTTCAACATGTCCCTCCCAGAGAGAGTAAATTTCCAGAGAGAGAGGTCGGAGGAAAAAATGGCCCTGTCCATCCATTGCCCCCACACGATGAATGAAGCTAGGCTCTTTTCACAGAATCGGCCCTTGGGGGGACAGAGGAGCTCAGCTTTCTCTCCTAGCTCCAGCAGTTGTGGAAGAGGCACTGTTTCTGGGCCTGGACAGCGTCTGCTTCCCCCACCTCGGAGGGGGCCCCTCACTCTTACCCAAGACCCTGGACTGTTGCACGGCAACCGCTCCTCTCATGGCATTGCTCAGCAACGACTCCTCCACCCCGTGTCACCCCGTGCCCTCTCCTGTTCCCTGTGCCAGCCCTCAGTCCCTCCTCCCTCAGCAGCCAGGCAGACATGACAACAAAATTACTAAAAGGAGCTTCGCTGCAGTGAGCTGTTTCCTGCCCAAACCGAGGGAATAATGTGAACTCTGTGCATGTGTGTGTGTGCGTGTGTGTGTTTGTGTGTGTAAGTGTGCTTAAGTATGCATGGGTGTGTGTACATGTGTGTTTGTGTGAACATGAACAAGAAGCAAAGGGATTGAGGAGAAGGACCAGGGGTCTCGGGTGGGTGATAGGGCATGGAACATGTGAGGCATGCATGAGGTGGGCTTTGGGAGTGGATGGTTCCTAGTCAGGGTTTGTACCTCACCTAGGGGGCGCTGCTCTGTCCTAGTCATTTCCAAATCACTCTTGCTGCCTATCTGAGAGAGAGGGAAGTTCCAGGATGTGGTTTGCCCAGCTGTACATTTTTGTCCCTCTCTGAAACACCACTCACTCACCATCCTTCCCTGGACCTCCCATCTCTGAGCCATGGAGCCAGGGCCACAGCCTCTGCTATGCACCTCTCAAGCCTCTCCCTGGCACTGACTCTGGATTCCCATCCTTTGGACCCAGTGGCTAGAGGACTGGGTCCCCATCTCAGCTTTTGGTTTACTGTCTTCCTTCTATGGCCAAGCTGGTTGCTGTGGAGATGAGATTGCTCACCCTCTCCATCCTGGCTGGCCCGTCCCTCAGACCCAGGATGCTCTTGGCATCACTCTCCCCCTCCTCCAGCATGTCCTCCCTGCTCTGACAACAGGTGTGCAAAATGGGGCAGCTGCAATCCAGCAGGCCTGCCTACTCCTTCAGTTCAGGTAATACTTTTGTGAATCTTCCAGCCCCTGGTTAGGGTCCTGGGTACCCCAGGCAGCCCCTCGCTTAAGCCAGGGATTCTCCTCTTATAGCAGCAAGGGAGCCCTGGGCCCCAGGCCGGTCCAGGCTCCTCATCTCCCAGCACCCGCTTTTGGGAAAACGACTTTTTCTCCTTGAGCTGAACCACTCTGTCCATATTACACAGAAGCCATATTTGTACTGGGCGGGCGGGGGGCAGAGGGGCCGTTGTGCTGTGTGTGTCTGTCTGTGGGTGGGGGCGGGGGAAGGGAGCAGGGAGGGGATCGTGTATCTTTATAATCTTTCTAACTCTCCTGTGCTAATCTCAGAGGGGCCACCCTCAATATATCTGGATTATCCGTGTGGTCAGGCTGCCTCCTTTCTGCTGCTCGCACTGCTGGCTGGGCTGCATGTCAATAAGGGCTGCCCTCATGTCCCTGGCACCTGGCACTCAAAGGGTATTGCATCCTTGCCGTGCCACTCTTCGGAGCATCTGTGAATGGAATCAAGGGAGAGAGTGTCTGAGTCATTTGCTTCCCAGAGAACGTTTGGATTTGAAGCATGTCATGCGACTGCTACCCTGTCACCCTCTGCCCAGCAATGCTGGCCAGCACCGTGATGGAGGTGAAGGCCCCACCAACACCATCCAGGAAGGAGAGCATCACCAGTTTTTGCCAAACTCCCTATCTAGCTCTCACCTGTTAAACCTGAAACTCGACCTGTGTACTCATCCTTTTGCACCTCAGGTGGAGGGGATTAATGAGAATCCACCTACTGAACATGTATTCCGCATTTTTTTTTCCTGGCCAGAGAAATAACAATTCTACCTCCCATCAGAAACTTCACTTATTGCTAAAATGACAAGGCAATGAACCATTCTCACAGTCTGTATGTCTCACAACAATATGAATAGAGATTACCCAGTGGGCTATAGTCTCACATTAAAGTATGCTGTCCCGTGGTCCCCCAGAGCCTATTTGATGTGTCAGACCATGTGTTCTGCTTGGTGTGAGAGATGCATTCATTGAGTCCATAGGTGGTAAGGCAAATGCCCAATTGCTCCCTGAAGGAGACTCATTACACAGCCTTGACAGGCCTCCAATCTTCTGTCCCTCTCACCCTGCAGTGCCTGTACCTCTAGATAGCAAAGCACACACCCAGGCACCACCCAGCAGCTAGCACTCAGATGGAGACGCACTGATACCCAGCACAGGGTCGCAGATAAATAGATGCATTCCCCTGCTCATTCTACCACACACAAAAGGCCTCCGTTTAAATGCACAGTCTCAGTCTGGACAGAGCCAGCAGCAAATGCCCTTAGCACAACTTCCCTGTGAACAGGGGAACTTTTGAACTCTTTCCTTGGATCTCATTCAAAGGAATAGAGAACAGTGAGAGTCATCAGATGCCTGGGCACTCCACCTTCCCAGCACCTCTTTCTTATCTCTACTTCCTGTGTAACCCCTGGCCCCCTCGTCCTTCCTTGTTCCTGAAGGGTCCTCCCTTGCTGGAAAGCTCACTGACTTCTTCCTTGCCACTTTTGGGAAAATCCCCCCATTTGTGGCCTTCGCCATGTTATTTTCCCCGAGGTCATTCTGACCAGCCAAACCCAACTTCAAAACAGGAAGCTCCAGGACAGTACCCTGTGTTAGCCTGAGGTTTTAAGTAGGCAGTCCTGAGTGTGACCCCCACACATATCCCGGCTCTGCCCAGAAGCAGAGAGCATTCATTAGCCCTGGGCACTTATCTTGGAGCCACAGCCGCTGACAGAGTCCTGGCCCTGTACTCTGCCTGCCCTGAGCCTGCAGTGCCATGGGGAACTGTCTGCACCCGGTGAGTGTGGGGGCCGTGCTCCATGACCCTTGCCTCTGTCCCCTCTGAATTCCATGCCCTTCCCTCTTTTGACCATCCCTTAACCCTGCATTTCTTTCTTCTCAGTTTCAAAACTCTTTTCCCTTTCTTTCTGTACCTCAGTTTCCTATCCCCACCCCATTTGTGCTCTCTCTGTCTCTCTCTGTCTCTCTCTGTCTCTGTCTCTCTGTCTCTCTCTGTCTCTGTCTCTCTGTCTGTCTCTCTGTCTCTCTGTGTCTCTCTCTGTCTCTCTGTCTCTGTCTCTCTCTCTCT
>CABHPP010148227.1:10187-58337 GCA_902168425.1 Peromyscus attwateri | reverse complement strand
TTTATTCTTCATCATGACCCTTATTCCTCCTCCCCCTTCTTCCTCTCCCTCTCCCTCTCCCTCTCTCTCTCTCTCTCTCTCTCTCTCTCTCTCTCTCTCTCTCTCTCTTCCTCTCCCACTCCCTCTCTCCCTCCCTCCCTCTCCCTCCCTCTCCCTCTCTCTCCCTCTCCTCCCTCTCTCCACTCCTTCCCCCCTCCCCTCTCCCCTTCTCTCTGCATGCATGTTTGCACACTTGAGTTTTTTTCATTACCATGACCTTGATTCCTCTGTATGCTCATTTCTCTCTGTATGTGAATGCATGCATGCTTGGGTGACTGTGAATCTGTGTGTGTGTGTGTGTGTGTGTGTGTGTGTGTGTGTGTGTGTGTGTTCTTGCAGGTTTATTCTTCATCATGACCCTTATTCCTCCTCCCCCTTCTTCCTCTCTCTCTCTCTCTCTCTCTCTCTCTCTCTCTCTCTCTCTCGCTCTCGCTCTCGCTCTCGCTCTCTCTGGTGTGTCTATACATCTGTCTCTCAATCTGTTAGGACCTGTGTGTATCCATGTTATAATAGAGGCATGCACGCAGTGAAACGTGTCTATGCATGAGCTTACACTCAGTCAGTATCTGCAGTACACACATCCATGTGTGTGCACAAATCTCTTGCAGAGCCCCCTTCCTGACTTAAATCTGTTGCACCCATTCAGGGTGTAAGGGCAGAAATCTTTATTCGGTAAGTTCATTTGCCTTGCTGTTTATGTCCAGCATTTCTGTGTGTGGTGTATAGAAGAAAGAGATCATGAAGGTAGAAACAGTGAAGCAACTCAAAGGGAGACACCCCTACTCAATCTATCTTGGGGCTCAAATTGCTCAAGTTTCCCTTTCAAAGCCCAGCTCTCAAAAGAAGCCTTTACCCCACACTAGTCTTTGTGTCCTTCTCTTATCCACCCCCAGCATCCTAGGACATCTGTCCCCCCACACTTGCCTGCTTCTCTCTCTGTTTCTTGTGACTTTGGAGGGTTGTCTTCATGCCCTGCCCAGCAAAGCTTGGGTAGTGTTTGGGGGGACAACAAGCAAGACATTCTACATATGGAGCACTCCAGTCGACAACGATTTCACCCTCTACCTGGAAAGACCACATATTTCTTCCAGCAACCCACCTCAAGCCCACCCAGGAGAACTTGAGCGGATACTTCACATCGATCTGAATCTACTTACAGTCTTTCCATACTTTCAAAGATGCTCTCTACTGTGTTCTTCCCTAACATATCTATGCATGACATTCTAGGTTTAAGGATTGAGAGGAGAGTGCAGGAGAGGGGCAGGGATGACTTAAAACATCCTAGGCTGGAGGGTGCAGAAGGATCAGGGAATTTTCCTGGGTGGGTGCTTTGACAAAGACTCTAAATCTCCCTCCTCTGGTCTCTTAGCAACCACTGGGTTTAGTTCCTGATTGGTGCACCATAAATTGAAAGGCGGGGTTGTGGGACCGATTGAGACGCGGGAGACATTCTGAAACATAAAGGAAGAGAAAGAAAATGAGGAAAAAGGAAATAATTTACAAGCCTAAATTATGCTCAGGTCTACAACCATAGTGATGGTGAATGTGTCCTGGTGTTTTTGTTTTCTATTTCCTTTTCTGTTGCCAACCCCTGCCCTCCCCGCAACACACACCCTAGACTCCCCAACTGCTCTCGAAATCATTCCAGATGTTGCTTTCCTCTCTTACAAGGCACTAGATTTAGATGCTGACCTAGTTTAAGGGGTGGTAAGGCTGTTTGGGCTCCCTGATTGTTCCCATGCTCAGGGGAAACTTGGCCTAATACCACTAGGGCTGTCTCTTCTACCTCGATCCTACACTCCCAGCTAGATCTCCCTCCTTGCTCAGTCTGGGTTGAGTCCTGGTGATAGCTGACAGCTATCACATCTCTTGCAAAAGGAAGGCAGAAACAGAAGCCAGAAACTGATAAAAGGTCACCGCGGATTGGAAACAAAAAAGCTTAAACTATCTGCTCCCCCCCCCCCCCCCCCCCCCCCGCCCCCATCCTTGCCTTCTTGCTCCAGGCCCTTTGGGACTGCCCTTTCCCCTGCCATTATGTATACTGCAGCTGGACAGTTCATCCTTATGTCTAACTCTGACCTCAGCCAATTCTAGAAGCTTTCCATGGGGACCTGCTATCCAAACCTATTTAACCCAATGGGTACCACTAACCACTCTAAATTGGGTTGGAATTTAGCATCTTCTGTGCAACCCTTCAGGAATACAAATTCTGTTCCCTTAGAATTTAATCTAAGGGTTGGCAGGGATTTTAGCTGCGTGTGAGTTATTGGGCCTCCTGGCTAAGAGGAAAAAAAAAAAACAAACTTCTCTCAGAAAGATCAGAGTCAGGGAAACAAGCTTTTGGGGATGCATAACGCCCCGGGGAGGGTCAATTTACATTAAGGGCAAATTTTTTTTTTCTTGAGGAAAGTTTGAACATCACATTGATGCTTGTAACTCATTTATTTTTGGCTGAGCCCCACCACCCTAGAGGATTTAGGAAACAAATGTGCTTTCCTAAATCCTTTCATCCACCACCATACCTCTACCCTCCTTCCCTGTCTCCCAACACCTTTCTTCTGCAGCCTCCAAGGAATTCTCACTGAGAACTTCACTGGGATTTCAAACCCAATTCGTTGCCAACTCTAATTGCCAGGAATTTGCATGAAAACCATCCTATGCTATCTAATTATTCTGACAACAGCAGTCCTCCGTCTGGGCACAAGGAGAATCGCAGTTTTAATTAACAATAATGCACCTTGCAGATGAATGTGACGGTTTAGGTTAATTAACAAGTCCAAGCGTCTCCAAGTCATCATCTAGACATTTAGGTGATTTGGATAGGAGAGGTATGGAGTATATAAGGGGTGGGGATATCTTTTAAAAATCAGTTCGGAAAAACATTCCGGTTGGTTTTTAATCTCTTCTATAACCATTGGATGGAGGGAAGAGGAAATCTCAAAACAGAATTCCCAGATATTTGGGTTGGGAGGTTTGGGGACAGCACATTGTTTCAGGCCAGACATCTCTGTGCCACTTTTACATTTAGAATATGTTTCCCATACTTCTAAATACACGACAGGGTTAAGTCCTTATAATTCTCAGGTACCTCTAATTTCTTGTCTGTTTGTTTGCTTATTGGATTTCTGGCATGAAAGCACCACCTTCCCCAGTCACTGACATTGCTTGCTACTTTCCTTTGTGTGTCTTTAGCGCACGTGGGGCAGGCACCTAAAGTTGCCTACACCCAAGGACACTGCACACAGCAGCTCAAGTCACTCCCTTGTCTCTCCCGTCAAGAATGATTATTTGCGTAGCTTTCTTAAGTAGTTTTCTGGGTGCTAGGATAAAAACATTCCACATAGCTTTAAGCTGCACCCTTTGTCTCTCTAGTCTTGCTAACAGCATGTGCCTTGTGTTCCCCTTAAAATCAAGTCATGTTGTGGGGAGAGAAGGAGTACACATCTTAGAGTGTCTTGTGGAAGTCACAGAGTCTGTCTTTAAGAACTATGCTATCATACCTCAAAGTTGGGATTTAGTTCCCCATGCTGTTCTTGTAGTTCATGGCTAGTACTGTGCCCACTGTCTCAGAACGTTGGTTGTTAGTCTGGGACTTGGCTTTTCCTCTTGTTCTTGAAGTTTTACTCCTAATGGCAGTTTCTCAATTCTCTGGATGGGAAAGTCCCTTCTCTGTGCCAGTCTTCACATTCGCTATACATATATTGCCAGAACTCTCTTTCCTGTGTTCTTTGTGTGAATGATGGCTCCTAATCCTTGGGGTCTCAGAACAAACATTAATTCCTTCAAATCTGACCTGGCATCCAAAGGGATACAACTCTAGCTTCCTCATGGAAATCATTTCCCATACCAATTCTATTGGGTTATGCCTTGTTCCCCCCCTCCTCTCATATTTATTTTGTGTATATGTGCACATGTGTGAGTGTGTGGATGTGGATGCATGCACAGATGGAGGACAGAAGAGGGTGGCAGATACCCTGGAGCTGGAGTTATAGTTGGTTGTAAGCTATGACCTAACTGTGGGTCCTCTACAAGAGCAGCAAGTGCTCATGGAAATGCCCCTGCCTCAGGCTCCCAACAAGCCTTTAATCACCCTGCGTTCTCAGGCGTTCTTCTGCTCCAGAGTCAGTTACAAAGCCTTGGTCATTGACTGCCACTCTCTCTTCACCTCCAGAAATGTTTTCCTGGGCAAATTAAGAGAAAGACATGTTGGGATTCTAGGCATGAGCCACCACACCCAGCTGATGCCGTTTCCATAGCAGCAAGAATCCCACACCAACATTGTCTTGGTTATTCACTTACTGTCTGACCAGTTTATTCCCCATCCAGCCCTTCCTTCCACTAGTAGATACTGAGCTTCAAGAGTACAGGGCCTGGGCATTAACACAGTCAGAGATCAATGAATACATAAGTGAATTAGTTCATTTTATGTATCTGAATAAAGTGTGGTTTCCCACACTGGAGGGTTCATAGCCATCTAGTCCTGACAGGAACAAAAACAAACAAGCAAACAATTGGTGGAGAAATCTGTAAAAGCAAAACAAAAACAATCATCAACAACAACAATAAACTCTTTCTTCCTCTGAGTCACGCAAGGTGTTATTTAATTGTTTGAGAGTCTTGTTATTTAATTATTTCAGGGTCTATGCCTCCCTTTCTGTGCCAATTCATGGCTAACAGAACTAGAGGATTTCACCATGTAATGAACAAATACGTTTGTTCTTCCTTTGGGGCACTGCTAGTCTCGGGACAGCCAGGAAAAGGAGGGAAAGGCGGTCATATTTCATCTGTCCCTGAGGAAAAGAGAATCATGGGACACTCCCTGAAGTTCTTGCACATTGAGTCTTCCATTGGCTCCAAATCATGTTCAGAGTCCAGCTACCGCCTCAATTTTCATCATAGTCCAGGGAAGGGCCCACATTTCCCAGAAAAGAAAAGTCATTTTGTTGTATGTGGTAACCTTCACCTAGTTTTCTCTACTAACTAATTTTAATTTAGCATGCCCATCAGCCTTACCCTACCCGCTCTCTACCTCTAAACTCTACTCCCTTCCCTTGCCTTTTGTTCTCAGTAACCCTCATTCTCTGGGGGCAATTTATCTTTCCTATGTTCTAGGTACTTGGTCACGTTAACTTTTTAAAGCATATAATGGGTATAATTAATGCCATGAGAGCAATTGGGAGAAACGGAAAGAAACTTTGCAGTCATAAACAACGTTGTCTTGTCTGACCCATCTGGTCCTTTTCTTCCTTCCTTCCTTCTTGATCAGGGTTTCTCAGTCTTCCATTGAACAACATTGGGCTTATTTGGATTCCAGGACACACATCTCCAGAGTCCTTAGTCACCAGATATTCTCAGCTAGGCTGCTTCTTCACAGCCAACCTCAGACCCCCTGCCTGTCTCACTGGCATTTTTTCCTGAGCAGACCCAGAGATGGACATTTACCGTCATACACTTTTGTAAGGTGGTTGTGGTAGATTCTGGAAGCCAACACACAGAAAACCAATTACCCAGAGCAGAAAGGATGGGTGTGGAGCTTGGAGCAAAAGCTTGCTGAAAATGAGTTCACTCACTCTGTCTGTAGCCTGAGAAATAGGTGGGGTGATTGTTTTTTTATCAACCTAGAAACTTCCCAAACCACAGCCATGGTTCCCTTGTTCTGACCACCCCTTTCACTCCTTTCCAGCTTTAGCGAGAGATGCTTTTTCCTTCCCAGATTTAGTTGATTGATGGGAGAAAACTCACAGAAAGTACTAGGGAATGTAAAAGGAGCAGACAGAAGGAAGGATACTGTGTTAGCAAAACTTGAAAGAATCCAATAAAATTTAATAGAGATGAATAGAAAACCTGCAATTCAAACAGCAACTGCACAGAATAGAATGGAAGAGACCTAGCTCAACAGACAAAAGCCTTTATATTAAAAACAACAACTAAAAGAAAAAAAAAAAACCTTAGAGGTTTTACTTGGCTACAAGCTAAGGATGATTCAATCGTGTGTGTGGCAGCCAAAACGCTAATGCAGTCTCCAACTGCATTAGGAGATGCAGCATCCAGGACAAGGGAGGGCATCATGCCACTCTTGCCCTGACAGGATGTGTACAGAACGGAGGGCTCAGATCCAGGTTCCATGTGTTCAAAGGACCACTAGCAAAGTAAGCCTCTTAAAAGATGTTGACCAGAATGATGATGACCTAAGAGACCATGCTTTGGCTGCAAGGATGGTCTGAAGGAGTGCCCTAGAGAGTGTGGGAGAACTGCACTGGAAAACTGGAGAAAATGCCTATCTGTGTTGAAGTAAGTGGAAAGTCGGGCTGTGGGGGAAAATCTAAGATAGGTGAGCAGCTTCAGAACTGGAGATAGTGGATGAGTTGAAGTAATAGCGAGAATGACAAGGTATGAACTTGAGGAAATGCCATCGATGGTGGAATCTCTGTCACAGAGAGGGGCTGTCACACTCTCACTGATGGAAGAAAGAAGGGGGAAAGAGAAGGAGAGGACGGACAGGAAGAGAGGAGTCTCCCCCGCCAACTCACACATATATATGAGCAGACTATGGCTGTATATTACTTCATGTTCCTTTCATTGATTAACCGACCAGATATGAGCCGTGACCTTATGGTGTCTAGAGACCAAAATGAAAGGCAGAGATTAAATGCATAAACACACAAATAAATTACAAATGTTACAAGATGAAAGGACTGGTGAATAAGAAAAAAAAATAGAAAGGGGGAGAAATAATTAATGCTATAGGGTTTTTTTGTTTTGTTTTGTTTTGTGCAGAAAGAGCTCAAGCTGAGGTTAGGCAAGAGAAAATTCAGGAGGCAGCACAGAGTGTCCTGTCCTTAGGGTGGAGCTGAGGATGCCCTAACAAGTAGCTCACAAAGCAAGGATCAGAACACTCAAGGAGAGCTTTTTCAATCATGGCGTCCTTGGCTCAACCAAAGATATTCTGATTCAGGTTACTTGGCACAAAATAGCCCCAGGTCCCTCTGATAATACGTTAAATGACATAGCCAGATGAAGAGGCAATATTTTTTTATTCAGATTCCCAGGTCTCACATTGATTTTAATCTCTGTTTGGATTCTGGAATTAAACATCTGATCCAAAGCTCAAATAGTTTTGTTTTCTCTGTACCTGGCTTATAGAACAATGAAGGAATCCTTAGCCAGATGTGGACCTGACCTGAATTTTTCCAAAAGGTGGGGACCAATCCTGGCACAAATGACTGCAGAAAAAGTGTTGCTGGTGCCTGGGGGCCCTCTAGTGTTCAGATGTTGTCACTTCAACTCCCGCTTCTCCCAGACCCAGGGTGGGCCCTAAAATCTACTGTTAAAAGGTCTAAAAAGGAGTCTTATTTAAAAAAAAAAAAAGAAAAAAGTTAAGAAGCCTAAAGATGTGCTTCTGAAAGTTCTTCTCTGTAATTAATGTTAATAATAGAGGTGGGAGATCACAAGAATTGCTTTCCAAATTCCCTTTGCCTCCTTTTGCCTTGCATTGGGTATTCTAAATATAAACAAGGAGATTGAGAGATACACAAGCCTTATGGACTTAATAAACAATTCTCTAAGGATACCAGACATTAATTGGGAATTACAAAGGTCAATTTTGTTCTATGAGAAAATACATAATGTACTAGTGTTAGGTGACTGAGTTGAAACACTGGGCAGAGGTGCGGGGTATGAGTCCTGTGTTCTGTATCACCTACTTTCTGAATTCTCATTTTCTTATCTGGGAAAAATAATGACACTTGCCCTACTTAGCTCACAGGTCTGATGTCAAGATTAAATGGGCTGACAGATGTTGAAGATGTAAAATCAGTTACAGCTGGGAGGAAATATGCCATAATTAGTATTAAAAAAGAGTTTGCCCTTCAGGTGATTGGGGAAATGCCCATTGTCTTCTGGGATCATTCCATCTAACCACACATTTTTCTAAATACAATGAGCATATGGGAACTGAACTTTTGGAAGTTATCCCTCCACTGCTGTCCTTGGGTCTCCTCTCATGACCACAGGGCTACAAGTCTATCTGAGACAATGTTTAATAGCAAACTACAAGGAAGAGTTCCTTTTAAATGGGAGCCAACAGGTGTGGGAAGGTGGAAGTGGTGGCTAGTTGGAGCTGGGCATGTGGCTGCCTTTGGGCTGGCTTGGACTATGTTATAGCATTATTTAGAGCAGATCGTAAAATGGTGCTCTTCTGACAAACAGCAATAGTCCCTCTGCAATCCCCTTCATCATACTAACCATATTTAAAGATCTTAAAATTATCCTATTCTGACTTGCCCCAAAGTTCTGGGGTTCCCATCCCTTTCAGGATATTTAGTGTAGGAAGGAGGGGTCAGGGTCACTAGAAGAATGTTCTGGCTCAGTAGCTGAATTTGACCCAACTCAGCCAAAAGAAAGTAAATGCCTCATGACCGACTTCAAGTGCGGGACTAACTCTACTTCAAGTATGGGCTGTGGGTCATGACAGGGGCATCACCCAGGAACTTACAGGGAATTCAGACTCGTAGACCCCCACCTTGGACATGCTGCTGAATCAGAATCTGCCCCTTGATAAGATCCTGTGTGATGTCTTTGCACAGTAGACTTCCACCACTGCATGAATGAATTCTAGCAACTTCTCGGGGCAGAGAGGGAAGCATATCCAGTCTTCTGGAGGCCTCCCAGGCTCTAGCTCGACCCACTCTAAAACAATTCCACATGCAGACAAAGAGATTCTTTTAACATGTCAACCAATTCATAAGGATCCATGAGGATCACTGGTTTCTGATCATCCTAGAGAAAGACCAAATTAAAAATAGGGCCCAAGGTCCCTGCCCCCCTGCAAACTCCTGGACCCACCCCTCTCACCTTGTCATTCATGCTAATATTCAGACATAATGGATGAAAACCATCCCTTGAAAGCAAGCTTCCTTCTTGATGGAACCTCTGTGTCTTTACATAGTATGGTACCATGGTCCCACTGTCCCTCAACAGCTCTCTTTATCTGGACAAGGCTTACTTGTTCTTCAAGACTTAGCTTAGGTTATCCCCTTTACCTACAGCCATCCCCTGTGCCCTACTGGTTGGATTGTTGAATTAGATGTGCTTGCTTGCCATGTTCTCCCAGAGCAACTTCGGCATTCGGATGTAACCACTGTCCTTGTGGATTGCTCCCACAAGTCTTAGGCAGAGTCTGCGGCTTTCTTGTCTTTTGATTTCTAGAAGCCAGCCTAGTGCTAGACAGGGCACACATTTTAAACATTGCATGTATATTAATATTAAGAGTATATTAATATCATATACTCCTATAGTAAAGAAAATGGGCCATTCCAATCAGAAGTGAAGCAATTTTCCCAAGGATAAGCTGCTAGAAATCTTCAAAATCTAAGATCTGAACCCACATCTGTGTTCCAAAAAGACTTCCAATCTCTTGCTCTTTCTTTCTCTTGCTTTCAGATGGTAGTGAGTCATAACACACACAACAGCCTCGATGCTCTGGTTCACATTATAAATTCAGATGCGACCTTCTGGGAGAGAGCTTTGAGTGAATCAGGTTCATTCTTGTACAGTAGATGGCTGAGGTCCAGAAACATGGAAGGTTCCCCTTTGTGTTCCTCAGTGCATCCGATATCCGATACCGTCTTTATCACACTGTGGTCTGGGCAGGGCGGGATGACAGCCAACGGGGATGGGGTAGGCAAAGGGAGTCTGCCTTCTCCACATGAGAGCAAACTGAGTCAAGCCAATCTGTATGCACCGCCATGAACCTACCGAGGTAAGTAGAAGATGGACAGGACAAAGCTCTCCCCTCAGGCCCAGGGGAAGACTGGACAGAATCCCACACTCAGAGCCCATTTGCTCCTGGCCTCACCACAAGGGGCCACATCCAGATGGAGAAAATGACTAAGAGGGTCTGGCATTTACATACATTTGCATATGTTTACATACTCACATAAGAACAAGTAGTTCATTCTCCAGCAATTTTCGAGTAAATGTGATTATTGCCACCTTCAGGTTGTCACGGATAGAATTTGCTCTTCTCAATTGCCTTCTTGCCCGCCCACAGTTCCTGAGCCCTGATTCTGGACATGCTGAGTGTGTGCCAGTGCCGTGGGCAGGGCACTGTTTCAAAAGAATGCAGGAGGGCGGCAGCGCACAAGCAAAGAGGTGACAGGGACAGCCTGCAGTCAGGGCAGCTCTGGCAAGCACACTTGCACTCCATCTCCACAACACACCGTGGGGGCTGTTTGCTGCTCGCATCTGTCCTGTTCATGCTAAAATAACAGCTGCCCTGATTGGATGTTCTCAGCAGGAGACATGCTTTTTCACCGTGAAGGTGGCAGTGTAACGGGGAAAACCTTTCTGACTCAAAGATGGCGGGCAGATGAGGAGCATTGCATGAACATAAGCTGTGATGCCAAACCTCAGGTTCCTGGGCCCTTTAGAATAATTTCCTCATCGCCATTATGCTAAATCCACTTACCTTTTCTCATGAAATCAGCTTTCCCTACTATTTGGCTCATGCTGGATTCTTCCCAACAGACTTTTAACGGGGCTGAAGAAGACCCAGAGGGGAAGCCCTTTCAATCTTTTAGGCCCTCAGATAGTCCATAGGCCCTGCTGGATGTTTAGAGAACAGAGGAAACAAAGGACCAAGCAGTTCGTTGCAGGTCCCCTTGGCTCTGAGAGGAGACTGGGGCAAGGTCATCAGGCTCTTCCCCACAGCGATCAATGAGTGAACAATTTAAATGAGAGCGCCATTTTATCAGCTTCACAAATTCAAACTCCTCCGGTTTAAATTTGTGAAACTACAAGTGAACAGATATCTTCTGTGTGCCGCAGTCAGCCCTGAGCCTGCTGTGCGGGCATGTGCATTACCATGTGAGTTACCACGGGCATCCAGGGGACACTCCATTATTACTGTCTGTGCTGCTGTTGAGAGCTTCAGAAACTGAAAAAAAAAAAAAAAAAAATTAGGAGGCCCACCATCTAGGAATGCAGAGTCTATAAAGAAACTTGAAATGTTGGTTAATATTTAATAGCAGAAGTCATGCACGCAGTGGTTCTCTTAGTTTGGACTGACTGCAATAAAAAAAATACTGTACCCTTAATGGTTTATAGACAACAACTCGGAAATCTCTGGTGTCTCTTCTATAGGGGAACTAAACCCACACCTTTACATCCTAGTTACTTCCTAAACGTCCCTCTTGCTAAACTCTCATATAGGGGGGTGGACTTTCAGTATGTGTGTGGGAATGGAAGGAAGCAGGCAGGGTACAGACACTCAGTCTAGGACAGTCGTTGACAACAAAGACATCATAGTTAGAGATTAAAGTTCAGTTCTTTTGAGATGAGGCACAAAATTTCCCCGAGTCTCTGCTGAAAGTAGAATCAGAAGCATCTATTACATAGAGTTACATATAAGGTCAAGTTAGCTAACAGGAAAAGAACCCAGCACATTATTTGGCAATAAGTAAGATTCTAAGATGTTAACCAAAATAAATAAATAGATAAATAAATAAATAAATAAATAAATAAATAAATAAATATAAGAAAAGCATAATTAAGTACTGAAATACTTAGTGATTTAGAGTTGTACAATTGTCAAAATTACAACAACAAAACCTACCTTTGAAACTCTCTAATCCAATGTATCTCAAATAATTTTGTGTGGATTGTTGCCAGTTTTTGATTTCTTTTTTTTAACCTGGGTACAACAAAATGTAAAATCAGAAATATAATGTAGTGATAAACTATTTTTCCTCCGGTGTGGACATCCAGGTAGTAAGATCACTAGCCCATTTATAATGATTAAATTGTTCATACAATTAAAGAATTTAAGAATCCCTTCATCAGCAGAGCCACCTTATATGTCATCATCTTAGGTCCATTTGAACCGTAGTTTTAGAAATTTCTATGTGCTCTAGAGCTCAGATATGGACAAGCAAATACACCTCACTCTTCTTGTGCAGGATTGCTCTTCTAGCCTTTGAAGAGAGAAACTAGAAGGGAGCTTGGTACCCAGGGTAGAGCCTTTGATTTGAAGCAATCACACCTCTGCTAGTGTGTTCGTTTCCATCTAAACTTCTATCAAGTGGGTGAAGAACATTTACCTCTGAAGAATGTTGTGGGGACCAAGGAAGACACAGATGAGGTGAGAACATCATAAATGATGAAGTGCTGTACACATGCTGTGTCTGTTAGTAAGACTCAACCCCATATCCATCGAGAGGTTTTCAGAAAGCACAACCTCCATTATACATCGTCAGTTTTGACTTCTCTGAACACAGGTTGAATATGATTATCCAATACTATCTACCAAACATTTTACCCAGAATTGAGCATAATCTTCCAACCTAGCTGACTATATGGATCAAATGAACCAAAGAACCACATTGGATGTCTTTTGGGGACCTAGAAACTATGACTGCTTGTCCTATGCACCTTTTAAACTGGGTGCTCTAGTTTGATACAGCAATCTGAGCACAAATGGATCTTGTTTTCTTTCTTATCAGCCGGTATTCCTAAGATCCCAAAGAAGCTAGTATTTTGAGAAAACTAGTTTGATTCTGTATTCTTTTGCTTCAAGATTTCAAAAGTTTTAAACCTATCCTTTTCAAGTTAAAAAGCCTTCTTTTTGGAGAAAATGGCAACAAAATAAGAGTTTAATAGATCTGCCTTCTTTGATATCTGTTTCCACGTTGCCATCTTTATAACCTCTCATTAGTGCTTCTTCATTTTACTTGGAATATCCTTTTAAAATCTATTTGAAACTATTGCTCCCACCCCCAATCTATGCATTCTACCCTACCTGCAACATGGTGTCCTGGGAGGGTGGGGAGAAGTAGAACACAGGGATTAAGAACGACCACTCCCAGCTGGGCGGTGGTGGTGCTCGCCTTTAATCTCAGCACTTGGGAGGCAGAGGCAGGCAGATCTCTGAGACTTCAAGGGTTAGCCTGGTCTACAGAGCTAGTTCCAGGACAGCCAGGGCTACACAGAGAAACCCTATCTCAAAAAAGCACCCCCCAACAAAGAATGTCAACTCCAGTTTATTTAGATTCAAGTTTCAAGTTTGCTACATATTGGTTTTGTTGATCTTGGGACAGTCACCACTTTATTTCTTAGAACCTTCATCTGAAAAATAAAAACTAATTGTTATATCTGCTTTATGTTTCTCTGAGGAATCAATGAGTTCATATATGTAATGGTGCCAAGAGAAGCAATCAGCACACAGTAGACACCTACTGAATGTTAACACTTCATTGACATTCCAGGACCTTGTGGACCTTTGGATTTCTTCTAAGTTGTGCTCCCTCCTTATACCTTTTGTACAAGTCTTTATTCAATCTGAGTTCATCAAAGAGATTTTTATGGATCCCCGTGGGTTTTGTTAGCTGCCTTCTCCTTTCTTTATCAGGATATCTCATGATTATTTTATTTGAACTTCATCTCTTAGAAGTGTCCATCCCATTAAAAAATTCCATTATTATTTCGAATCACAGGTTACAAGGTCTTTTAATTCTTTGTTCTGAACTTCTAGAAAGCTGCTTTCTTAGTGTCTGGGGTCCACCAAAGGGAATAACTTCATTCATTTATCCAAATCACACCCATTTACAAAAAGGAATTGAGACTCTTGTCATGTTCTATTTTAGCAAGGGCCATCCTATCACTTAGTATTAACTTTGGGAAACAACATAACCACTGTCCCTTTGGTTGAATATCATATACATATCCTTATCTGGGTCCTCTTTACTGGTCATAATTAAATCTTGAGTAGCAGTTCCCCCTCACTGCTTTCTCTACCTACTGAGAGATGAAGTTATCAGCAAGACCAGGCAAGAATCATCAGCTCTTCCACATGAGCATTCTAGCAGATGCCAAGCGGGCTGAAGTTCCCTGTCCCCAGTAGATCTTGCCTCTCTGCCAATTTTTGCAATTCAGAGAAAAGAGATTAGAAAGATATCTATGTGCCAATTTGCACATGAGCCTGTCTTATCTCCTCTGTGACAATGAAAGTTACAAGAAGGCTCCCTGTTCCAAATAGTCTTCATAAAGGCCTAACATTCTACTATTAGTTAGTCAACTGCTATCTAGACTGTAGTATCAGTTTTTTAAGAGATGAAGCTGGAAAGAAACATGTTTAAGGCTCCTTGGGCACTTAACTGTACTCATCATGAGTCAGGGTATCTGCCACATCTCCACCAAAATCTACCCCTTTTCCAGAATGCCTGAGGAAACTACAAAGTGCTTGGGTTCCTGGGGGACTTCCCATGCCTCTGGCTGATGCTGGACCCTCACACCCCTGGATGATCATTCAGCTTAACTGAGCTATTGGCTATTGGTTTGTTAGAAACATTTCTACATATCTTCCATCTTCAGAGTATTTTTTGGTACCCCAATTAGCCCCCATGTTAGTTAAATATGGTTATTTGCAGTTGTAATAATTGTGCTCGAATTAAACATAACTTTCCTGAGGGCAGAGGGCAGCTTTCTGAATTACTCCGGGCATCAATGGAAATTAGTAAAAGAAGCACAAATGTATTGAATATCTATTATGTGTCAGACTCTGTTGTTAGGGTAAAGAATACAAAGATGAACAGAACAATGGAAGCTCTTAGAAATGTCTTACAGATGGTTGATAGAGGCATTAAAAAAGGATCCTAGCAGCATAGTGCAGTGAATATAATCCTGCAAGTTGCAGAGCACAGAGGAATGGTCCCAACTCAGCCAGGGAGCAGGAAGGACAGAAATCCTGATTGCCAAGGTTGCTTCAAGTCAGCCCCAATGCAGAACTTCATCCTAAGGCTTAGTAAGAACAAAGTGGGGAATGGGGGGTCAAGATCATGATGGGGAAATCTACAGAGACAACTGAACCAAGCTCAAAGTGCCCCGTCCACCGGGGTCTTCAACTGGGACCTGAATGGAGGGCCAGCGAATGAGAGGGACAAGAGACACAAAGAAAGAGAACAAGACAGGATGTCTGATCAAGCTCCAAAATTTTACTTTCCTCTTAAGGCATATATAGACGGGGGCAAAGGGGGGTGCAAGCAGGGAGGGGACTTTAATCATGGGTTTTTCGGCCAGCAGGGAATGTTGCTATGGGGATTATCTATCTACTCTTGCCTAACTGCAGCACGGTCACCTGATTTCTGAGAACAGGTTCTGGTATTTGTGAGAAGAGGTTCTGGTGCTATGGAGACTTAAGCAAGGCCTAGATCTAGGAAAAGAGGAGAGAAGCCCAAATATGGCAGCATGTGTGTCAAGGGCCGCTTAGGCTTATGGCTCCCGTCACAAAGGAACTCATGAACTTTAGACTGACAGCTGTGGAACCCACATGGTACTGGACTAGACCCTCTGCATATGGGAGACAGTTGTGTAGCTGGGTCTGTTTGAGGGGCCCCTGGCAGTGTGATCAGAATCTATCCCTAGTGCATGAGCTGGTTTTTCAGATCCCATTACCTATGGTTAGACACCTTGCTCACCCTTGATGCAGCAGGGAGGGGCTTGGTCCTGCATCAACGGAATGTACCAGGCTTAGCTGTTCCCCCCCCCCCCCCGGGGGAAATTTACCTTGTTGTAGGAGGAGATGAGGGGTGGGTTGGGAGGGAGGTGGGGGAGGGGAATGGGAGGAGGGATGAGGGGAGATCTGTGGTTGATGTACAGTGAATAAAAAAATTAAAAGTATATATAATTTAAAAAAAGAACAGATGATAATTTCTCACTTATTAGAAGATTATCTTTGCCATGCAAAATGAAGCCTGGCTTCCCCTTATCTTTGATTAACTTTTGGGTTCAAACTGGCTAGAAGAAATTGCCTGTCTACAATCTATAGATGCCCCCAGGCAAGAGCCTATAAGAAGTGATCAGTCTTTGTTAGGGAAAAGTCTAAAAGAAAAGGTGAGGGGACTTGAAGAAGACAGATGAAGGAAGAGCTTTACGGTCCTGGCTGAGTCTGTGAGGTAGCCATATACCAAGTCAAGCACTGAAAAGACCTGGGTTGGTTAATAGGAGAGTGAGTGGGCTGCCTGAAGTGATGGCTCTTAGAGAGGCTATCCCAGCAGAACTTTCTGCTTGCTGTAGATTCTTTCAGCAATGTCTTCTTTAGCTGGCCAATCCACATTTGAATCCCTGATCATTCTTGTTCCTTGGCAACTTGGAGTTAATGCAAGCAATCTGGTTTCTACTTTGAAATTCCATCAACCATTGTTTTTTTTTTTTCTTTCAGTTTTACATGGTTTATTTATTTTAATCAGAGCTTCCATAATATGCAAAAGTCTTCATGATTAAGGGTGTTGATTTCATGGAGTGTGGCTCAAGACGACATTCCTTACCCAGTTACTCCAGGTTGCTTATGAAGAAATCCTCTTTATTATTTTTCATTTAGTTTATATTTTAAATTAAAATACAATTACATCTTTTTATTGAGGAATTGAGTCCATTAATATTTAGAGATATTAATGACCAATGATTTATTGTTGTTCTAACTTTTTCTTGATTCTTTGTAGATTTGACACCATTCATCCTGATCCCACCCAGCTCCCTAGCCCCTTGCCTCTGCCCTCTGCCCTTGTGACCTTCTCCAAAAACAAAATAAAATTTAAAAGCATAGCCTAAAAACAAAGCAAAAAAAAAGAAAGAAAGAAAGAAGAAAGAAAGAAAGAAAGAAAGGAAGGAAGGAAGGAAGGAAGGAAGGAAGGAAGGAAGGAAGAAAGAAAGAAAGAAAGAAAGAAAGAAAGAAAGAAAGAAAGAAAGAAAGAAAGAAAGAAAGAGAAAGAGAGAAAGGAAGAGAGAAAGGAAGAGAGAAAGGAAGAGAGAAAGGAAGAAAGAAGGAAAAGAAAAGAAAAGAAAAGAAAATGTCTGCATGGAAGCTGTAGTGTGGCTCAGTGAGTCAGACAGTACACCCTTAATCCGTATTGTTACTTGTAAGTGTTCTTTGAAATGGATTGTTGGCCTGGCTCGAGGTCTCTGCCTTCTGCTACCCTATGGATACTGGGCCCTCACTGGGACTCCTCCTGCATATCCTGTTGTCCTCTGTCATGGAGATCCAGCAGCTTTGGATCTGCAGGTCTGGCCCCTTCACATACTCCAGCAGTTCATAGATGAGGTGGATGTTGGGGTGGGCTAACTCATAGTCCTGGTTCTGGGTCTGAGTGTGTGAATAGCTTGACCACATAGTAGCCATGGCAGGCTTAGGGGCCTAGACATAGCTTTTGAGACAGGCTTACTGGCAGGCAACACCCAGATCCAAGAAAAGCCTCAAGCTGATACCACCCAGGGATGAGGAAATAACTAACATTCCAACCATTAGATAAGGTGGCCAGATGTCCTTGAGTCTAGCACACACCTATTTTTGTTTTACAGACACCCCTAGACAATTGTCAGCCAATCAGGGTCCTGAACCCTGGAAATCCCCTCACCCCAACCTCTGCTATGATAAAAATGCCACCCTGCCTGCGCTCAGGGCTCTCTGCTCTCACCACTGAGTCGGACAGACAGAGGGACCAAGCCCAGGAGCTTGAAATAAAGGCTCTTTGCTTTTACATACAGGATTCGGTCTCCGTGGTGGTCTTTGGGGGTCTCCGAGATCTGGGCATAACAGGTGATAGCTGGGTTCGTCATCCCACCAGCTTTCCTTCATCATTACTGAAAGGGTGTATGGCACTGATTTGGTCAGTGGTGAGCCATGGTTACCAGAGTTAGAATGGGCTTTATTAGAGAGAAGAGGGGATAGGACAGAGAGACACAGAGAAAGAGACAGACAGAGACCGAGAGCAGAGAGAGATGCAGAGAGAGAGCATGGAGAGAGACGGAGAGAGCGCGTGGGGGTGCATGTCTGGCTTTTAGACTGGGACTAAGGTGCCAGATGAGCCCCCCCCCCCCCCCCCCCCCAAGCTGCACATATACAGAATCCTTATAATCACCACCAGGGCGAGCTCTCTAGCACTGCCCCAGCTAGCTCACCCAGTGAATGGTCCCCTAAGAGCAGGGCCAGTTCTGCTCTCACACACTCCAGGCCGGTTCACCTGAACAAACACGCAACACACCCCCATCCCCAGCCAAGAGGGTCAGCTCTACTGTATAGAATACTCAGGGTCTGGGGATTTCGCTAAGTCCAACATAGGATAGCTGAGGGAAAAAAAAATCTACAAAAACCATGATCTTATGTCTGTTAACTTTATTCCTCTAAGACAAAACTCCATCTATTCAGCTACAGCTCCATCAGGCATTCAGGGCAAGAATAAATCTAGAAACACCAAGCTCTTATCTGTCTACTTTATTTCTCTGGGATGAAATCCTGTCTCCACAGCTTCAGGTCCGTCCTGACATTCAGTTCTTCTTTGTCCTCTCTTTTACTGTCCCCTCAAAGTCCTGCTAACAACTAAACTCTTGTGATTCCCACCTCATCTTCGTCCTCTGTTTCTTCTCCCTCCTTTTTTACTTGCTCTCCACTTCTGGCTCAAGAGTTCTGCCTTACCATCTATATTACTACCTCTGTGTTCTTCTCTTCTTCCTGGCCATGCCTTTCTGTCTGTCTACAGAAATGTCTGTTCCTTCTCCCCCAGGCCGCATAGTTCTCTGCCTCCTCAGGAATGTGGCTCCACCTTCTACCTTGATATATAAAAACCTTTGTTCTCAGTCAATTGCTCTGGAGAGCCACCAGGCCTCAAGGTGAGGAGATGGTCTGAGTTTCATTAGCACAAGAAACAAAGCTATGTGTCTCCAGTCAGCTTGTCTCCTAGGCTCAGTGGGGCAGTTAGTTACCTAGAAGTTCAGCAGGTCCGGAGAGCTGAACTGTTAGCCAAACGGTCTGGAAATATTTGGGCACACAAGAATTTCATAGCAGAAGACAGCTGAAATATTAAAAGCTGGATAACACCAAACATTCATAATAAATGGCTTGCCTTTTGATAGACCCTTGGCCGGTCAAAGCATAGCTTTAATACACAGCTGAATCTCTATCACATATTCCTGTGGCCTGCAAGACTACTGTGCTGCCCAGGGGAGGTGCAGTGGGAATTTGCCACCCTCATTATCCCAGGGCTAGCTCTTTCACCCACCCGCACAGGCAGGCAGCAAGGGAGGCAGGCGAGGGGGCTGTTCTTCTCTCCCTGGCTCACTCCACCCTAGGGCAGATGAGGGGGTGTGGCCAGATCTCCCATCCACTTTCTCAGGGGTGGATCACTTGCATCCCTGTCTGCTGTGCGGCCTGACCAAGGTGCAGGGCCTGCTCTTCTGAGTGTTGCAGCCAGTGAGGGGGCAGTGACCAATGATTGTTAATTCCTGTTATTTTGTTGTTGTTGGAGGTAGTGGTTGTGTGTGTGTGTGTGTGTGTGTGTGTGTGTGTGTGTGTGTGTGTATTTTGTTAAGTCTCTGGGATTTGTCTGTTTGTATTGTAGACTGTCTGTTCTGACCCACTTAGGCATACATACCACTTCTGCTCATACAAAGACTAGGAAATTTCACATTCTGTAATAAAGTAATAGAAAGGTTCTGCTGAATTTTCTTCTGTCATCATATGGTAGACAAAGGATTCAAGAACCTATTTTTAAGAGTATGAAGTGAGCAATCTAGAGGCAAATGGAAGTGGATACATCTGTTATCAAAGATCAGGACCTAGCCTGGTAAGCAGAATGGAGTTAAGGACTCTGGAAAAGGCAAGAAAATGAGCTTGTACAGGGAGGGATGCTGTCATGGTCTAGACACAGAGTAGTAAGCAGGCCTATACCTGGAGTGGAGGCAGAGGATTGAAGGAGAAGTAGGGGCTCTTGGAGCAGTGAGAACTTTGTGGAACAAGAGAGCATGGGTTTTATCCAGTCTGCAGTGTGGACTCACAGACTGTTTTTAATCAGATAAATAAGATGAGCGAGGTTTCATATAATTTAATTAAAAAGAAACCCTAGGCAAATCACTCTGGAGACTGTTGAGGCAAAGGGCCCATGGGAGCAAATTATGAAGCGTCCGTCTGTAATTGGTCAGATAAGAGGTGAAATGACCTGAACTAGGAAAGCCATGGGTTGGCTGGGGAGACAGTGTTGCAGAATATCTGGATCACAAAATCAGCAGGATGAAACTGGGAGGGGGCAGAAGAAGGAGATGGAGCAGTCAGCAGCGATACCATGTCTGCCACATGGCAGGTATTTGATACATATTTATGCAAGTGTAGGTCACTCTGGTAATGGTTGATTTTTCTGTGATTGCTACTGAATGCTACTAAAAGAAGAATTCTAGTCACAGCTCATTCGTTCACTATGTGATCTTGAGAAAGCCACACTGCTTCTTCTATAAAATGGAAATTTAACCAGATAAATCTTAACACTGTTTTTTTTTTCCTTTTTGACTTAAACTACTATAGAGCAACACTGGAAACAGGACATAAAACATATGACAGTGTTTCCATAAGAAGATATATTTCAAATTTCAAATGAGCAGCTTAATTGAATTTTTGAAAGAACATTCTAATTTGAGGACTGCCATTATGCTCTTGTGTAATTTCCTGCCCCTTCCCACTGGTTATGATTTCATTATGAACGTAAGTCTTACATGTCCAAAAAAAAAATCGTAAGAGACTATGGTATATGTTTCAGATTACCTATAATAGTTGGTACAATGCTAGATACATCTTCACCATTAAAACTTTACTTGGTCTGTATTCCATCTCTTTGCAGGGCCTTAATTTTGATACCAAACACTTGAAGTATGCCTTCATTCACTCCTTCATTCATTCTTCCATCCATCTAACAGACGCTTACAGAGTGCATAGTCAGATGCAAAATGAGTAAGACATCAAGAGTTTACACATAGAGTGAACAGTGCGCCAAAGCAGATAAGCATGCGGGATGCCATAATGTATGCTGGGGAGTGAGTAAAGCTATGAAAGAGATATAGATAAAGCGATGTGGCTGTCAAAAGAGGAGAGTAATTACTTCCAGTGAAAAGACAGTAGTAAAGGCAGATGTCTTGGGGAGATAATATACCAGTTTATGCCCACACAGAAAATTATGTAGCTGTTAGCCCTGCCTGCAAGCTCTCAACTAGAAGATCTGGAGATGGCTGGCTTGGTACTGGGGTATGTGATAACATAGGAGGCAGAGTTCTGATGGAGTGAAGCCTGCCAGACCAGTCTATGGTCAAATTCCACCACCTTTGGCCTAACAGGGGAAACTTTGTGCATAGGTCCATAGATTCGAATTTAAAGGAGTTCTGAGGGTCCTCTTAGCACAGGGCTCTTAATGTAGTGACCTTTGATAATAGGCATGACTAATCTTATCCTCCAGGTGCCTCATCTGAAGGGTCAATTCAAATGCCTGTTTAGCTTTTTGAAAATCAATAGACATGATGATTGTCATTAATGCTATAGCTACTAGTCTCTGAGTGCTTGCCATGGGCTGTGCAACTGTCTAAATGCTTGGATGCATTCATCCACAGTAACCCTATGTAGCAGGTCCTCCTGAATATCCTTTTTCTAATAGGCAACACCAGAGTACCAATAATCATCCAAGATTATGCAGCTGGGAAGTAGTGGGACGTCTACTAAATCCAGGTACTTTGGCCTCTGAACCCTTGCTGACAGACCATTATGCCCTCTTCTACCTTAGCAGCACTTTACGAACTGGAACATAGTGCTTTATGTAAACAATAAGATTGCTCTAATGAAGCACCTCAGCGGATCCAGACAGAAGGTCACCAGAGGCAGCAGCAGTGAAAAAGAAAGGCACACATCAAATACATCTTTAAAATTTGTACTCGTTTTCTTTTCTTGGTTGGTTGCTCAGGACATGAAACTACAAATTACACCATGTACACAAACTTTTATCACTTAGGAAGAACTTTGATTTTCCAGTTTACATTTTTCATCGTGCTGTTAAAGATATACCCCAGAAGTTTAAGGGACCAGAGTGAGGCCACAGGATGTGGAAAGTAGAGAACTGAAAACTGTTTAGTAATTATAGGACTTAGGATTATTAGCTAAGACTAGATGTAAGCACCAATGTTATGTGATTTTTTTTGACTGATGAGTTGAGCTCCTGTCAGGGTCTATTTCCTAATAATTGAACCGTTCCTCTAAGCCAGAGTGAGACATGTGCATCTCTTGATGTGTACTGCTTCTGGTAGAAGATAACAAGGAGAATCTCACTGCTCTATCTGCATTATCTCACTTGTCCTGTGGCACAGAATATCTGAGAACACACCTTTTACCTTCCCAACATCTAGTGGCCACTTTTTCTGACTGAAGGATAATTTTCACTGTGTGGGGGTTTGTTTTCCTTTGTTCCCTTAGTGGATTGATCTTTTCTTTTCTTTTTTTTTTTTTTTATTGGCACACTTGAGCATGTCAAAAATACCCCTACAAGTTCTCTTCATTTGGGGGTCCAGAAAAACCTCAACTAATGGTGACATCTTAAGGTTCTTTTGCTTTGGGTTTTCTAAGTGTGTGAAACCAATATGATAAAATAATTTAAACTGTTTTCCTGGATGAGAGTGGCGCTCTGTGTGATTCAGAGAGGACGTGTGCTTCAACAGGAATTTAGGGTGCTGGCACAGAGCCCCTGAAGAGATAGAGCCCTGGGATGAGGTTCTGAAATAAACTGATGCTAAATACAAAATAGTAACAAAGCATAAGTAACACTGGTGATTATCTAAGGCTGGATCAGAGCCAGAAATGCTTTGGATTTTGAATGAGGGTTTCTTAAACGTTCTTTGGGAAAACAATACAGATCAGACATACTGCAATTATTTCCCCCTGACTTTAGAGTGTGTGTAAATGTACCCTGGATGCATAGGCTCCAGACACTGTGTAAGTTGTGTGCTAGTTTCTCAAGGCTTTTTGAGTTTAGGAGAAGGAAAACCTTTATCTTTGGGTAGGCCAGACTAAGCATAGGCTATAATCTTTCATACAGAAACCACAATTAACTGGAGAAGTGACCTTTTCATTAATTAAGTAATCAATGCATCAGCTCTTTAAACAAATCTTCATTATGCATTTTCACGATTACAAGTCATGGAGAAGGATTTATTTGGAAGAAGAGTGAGACTCTTGTTTAGGATGCTACCTTGGACATGGCAGAGAAGGGAGGTGTGGTGCTCGCCTGTGAGTGCCTGGGTGGTGTGCTGTTTCACACCGAGAGAAGGATCAAGGGTATGCAGAGATGCATGCTACTCAGCGACAGGACTCAGGCCCACCGTGGCAGCTCAGTCAGGACATAACCTTTTGGCTACTGTTCCATGCCCACAAGTATAGGATGTTGGCAGAGGAACAGGTGGTGTCCATCTGGGCTGGTAAAACTACCTGATTTCCATACACACGTGATGTCGCAGCTGCCCAGAGCAGCTTCTGGACAGACGGCTCTATAGTCACTGTTTGCCACTGAACACATTTCCACGGCTGTTCCACAAGGTGAAGGGAGCCTCTCCTCTAAAGAGCATGCTCCAGGCAGGACTGGCTTTCTGCCCCTTCATTTCTTCAGTCCTTCCCTTCTCCCCACAGCCGTTGCAGAGGACAAAGTCACTTTACTGCGGTGGACAAGGCTCTCCAGATGCAAATGCTGTCTGGGTGAATAATTTTAAGTACAATTTTATTTCAGCTTGGCATTTGCAGATACAAAAAGCAAATCTATGATTATCCCCATTCTGCTTCCTACTTTTCACTTTTATTCTCTGCCCCATTCATCTCCAATTCCAGAGCTATTTTCTTTACTGTCCTGGGTCATTGAGGAGGCAGTGTCCTTTCTGTTTGCCCTCAGGTCTGTACTTAATTTTGAAGCCAAAGCTAGCAATTGCTTGATTCCAACCTGGTGAGTTTATGCTGTCTACCCCCAAGATTTCCCTAATGAGTTAGCAAAGTGTCTGAGAGAGCTTTCAAGTATGAGCAAGCATAATAGGTACAGAATTACGGGACTCCTAAGTGGAAATGCTATCCATGCAAAGGGTTCAAGGTACAGTATTACTGAACTCCTAAATGAGAAGGCTATCTATGAAAAGGGAGGTGGCTTTGGTGTAATGTGTCATTGGTCATTTCCTAACTGCAGTGTTGCTTAAATGTGGGGAACAGTATCAGACTTATATGTATGCCTTATTAAAGACAGAAAGAGCAAAGGTCTGGAATCTATAACAAATTCATTTAAAAGCATTTACTGAGGAACTCATGTCCTTAGCAACAATTGGTGGTTTTGAGCACTTAATGTGCACAGGCCAGCATTCTAAACATAGTCTACAGTCTACTTAATTTAACCTCTACAGTGACTATCTGACTAAGGAATGCAAATTATTCCCATTTAAAAGCAGGGAACTTAAATATGGAATTGTGTGGCTGGCTAATGTCATAAAGCTTACATGTCGCTAATCTATTATTTGAGTCTAAGGAGCCTGGCCTGAAAGCCTATGTACTTAATATTGGTTGTGAACTTGTGTGTTTTGTGCTGTGCTTTCAAAAAAAAATTAATGAATAAGACAAATGGCATATCTGTTCTTGTGGGGATTACAGTCTAATAGGAGAGATAAGCAAATGAGTAATTGCCATACATTGATAAGAGCTGCGATAAACTCTTGGCTTTTTCCTCTTGCAGAACATCCCTGGCCTGTTTGCTATCTGCTTCTTTTCCCCTTTGCCATTCTGCAAATGAATATCACATTAATCTTCCTAGGGAGGCAGATTTTCACATGTGTAAAGACTACAGTAAGCTAAACACTCTTCAACAGGAACATCTCCAACCAGAAGATCCTTTGGTTAAAAAAGGATTAACCAAAAGGATTTTAACCAATCCTTTTGGTTAAAGGGATTAAGGAAGTTTCCTCAAGTAAAGAAAAAAACAAAAACAAAAACAAAAAACAACAACAACAAAAAACCTCAAGGCAAATACACTAGCCATTTTTACATAGTGATCAAAAAAGCAAGTCATTGATGGTTCAAAGTAATCCTCAACATGTGAATACATATCCATCACCCACCCTGTACCACTGTTTGTGCTTCATGCTGGGATACTAAGAGGAATTCCAAAACTTAGCACAAAAAGTCTGAAATGCCAAACTGGAAACTTCTCATTATTAAAGTGATTTTCAGATACCAGAGGAGATCAATTACCTCATTGAGAAATGTAAGTGGGGAGATACAGTGGTCATGGAGAATTCAGCAACCATGGAGAAATCAAGGATACCTAACAATAATATTCAACCAACACTAATTTTATTCCTTAACTGGGGATTTGTTAGTCAGTCTAGGTTCCCAATCTTGCCACAGTTGCTTTCTAGCTATTAATATTGGATAAAACACCTGAACTTGATGAGCCAATGCTTCCTTACTCGTAACCATGAACACAACAGTACACAAGTCAAAGTCACAAAGGACAGAGGGCCCAATCAATTCTTCTGTATGTGGCACAGAACAGCAAAACATTGTCATCTTCATTCAGTCTTTAATCTGTTGTCGCAGGGACTTGCGTAGGGGAAGCAGTGCTGGAATGCTGGTGTGAAGCACAGAAAGAAGGAAATCAAAGCCAGGTGGGAAGGCTGTGTATTTTTTGGGTGTAAATGGCAAGAACGTAACCTGGGCTAGACAATAGAAAAATGACAAGACTGGAAGAATGTCATTGTTGATGTCACTCAGTGATTCACAATAGGTGAGGTTGGGTGCTGTGGCTCCAACAACATCATAAGGTGTCTCCCTTAATCTCTTGGCTCTTACACTTCTGTTTGTGGTCTCCTCTCCTTGAGTGTCTTCTAGTCAATAATAAAAGTAGCCTTTGGTATTTGTAGGCCAGAAACGATGCAATCTCTGGAAAATTCTGTCCTTCTTGGGCCATGTGTCCATTTCTGAACTAATCATTATTTCTAGGCAGAGGAAACTCTGAAAAATCACAATGTGCAATGTGTTCAACACAGTACTGGGACCCCACTTCTCTCAGGACTAGAAGGAGTGAAGAATCCAGGTTAGGCAATCAGAAAATTCCATTGCACCCAACACAGTCCAGGATTAGGGCCTTGCAATTATTATGGAAGTCTTTTTAAAAACAACAAAAGCCACCAAAAATGGAGGTGAATGACGAGAAAAATATTAACCAGTAATGTCTTGATAAAGAACTCAATAAATGTTAGAGATCCCAGCAGAGATAAAACCAAAACAGGTTCTGTGACAATTAACCTTGACTGTCAATTGGCTGGATTAACAAACAGTTTTCAGATAAGTAAGGCACCATTCTAGGTATTGGGGTGGGGTGGGGGTGGGAACCGATTCCAGAGATAATTGGGTCTAGAAGGCTCTGACATAATGGATGCTTTGGTCCACTGATAGATTCAGAATATGATGGTATGAGTAGGAGGTGATAAAAATACAGTAAGATATAGGCCTGTAAAGGAAGTAGGTCACTGGGCATGTGTCCTAAGGGGTCTATGTATTATCCTGGACCCTCGGACCATTAACATATGCCTTACTATGCTTCTTGTCCTTCAGGGTTTGAATTCTTCAGGTCTTCCACACCCTCTCCACTATGATGAACTCAACCCTCTGAAACCATGAGCAAATAAATATTTCCTTAATTTAAGTTTTTGTTTGTTTGTTGTTTGTTTTTGTCAAATATTCATTCACAGTGACCAGAGAAAAAGATGTTTTACCTTGTCAACACTGATGCGTATGCTAATAAGCTCAGCTTCTCACATCATTATCATGCAAATACTGAAGGATAACTGCTGGAGTCAGGGACATGTTTTAAGCTGTACAAAGTAGTATTACCATAGGTCCTCACACTTTAGAAGGAGCTGCACAACATAAATAGCTAAAACTGAATTTGTTAAAGCGCATGCAATGTGCTTCTGCCCTTGGGATCCGGTGTCTAGTGGTGCTGGCCTAAGGAAGCAAAACCCTAACATCTGTTCTAACAACACCTTTCACTCCTCCAGAGAAATGCTTCTTTCTATCTCCTGTCCTTGTTCTCAAAATAAAAGGCAATTGTGTACAAATATAATCGAATTGGTGGGTTATGGTGCTGTGAGATGGATATTCCCCAGCATGAGGAGAAGTTTGAATGGCAGAAGCTCTGAACAGCAAAAAACAAATTAATTAACTTGTCAAATTTGTCTCCACAGATAATGTGACTGCACTGAATCCTTGTATAGAAGATTATCATTTCCCAGTAGTGTCAACTGTCCATTTCCTTGCCTCTCCTTGCATTCTAATTAGTGATCCCTCAGAGACTCACTGACTTGCACAGGTTGCACACGGGAGATGAGAATGTTTTGTAATTTTAAACAATTCATATTAATATTAAATGTAAGTATCTGTAGACGATGTAATATGCATATCATTTAAGAAGGGTAATATTGTTTCTTTATAAACACATGCACATTGAATGTTCTAATTATGAGTAATTTCATACTTCCCTGTTTGTTTTAAAAATTATTTTATCGTTGCATATGTATGCATGTTTTGCCTGCATGCACTTCTATGAACCATAGGCATGCACATCTGGGCACTATATCACTACCTGGTACCTGAGAAGGCCAGAAGAAGGCATAAAATCCCCTGAAACTGGAGTTACAGACAGTTGTGAGCTACCATCTAGGTGCTGGGGATCAACTCTGGGTCCCCCAGAAGAGCAACAAGTGCTCTCACTGATGAACCCCTGCTCCAGTCCCCCATAAGATGTTTTTTTTAAAATGTTCATTTATTTTTTTATTTTGTGTGTGTGTAGACATGCTTGTACATAGCAAGTTGGTGGAGGTCTGAACTTCCAAGAGTCAGTTCTCCCTTTCCATGTGGGTTCTGGGATGAACTAAGGTCATCCAGCCTGGTTCTAAGTGCCTTCATCTGCAGAGCTATCTCATTGGTTCAAGTAGTTGAACTTTTAAAAAAATAGCTTAAGTGATACCAGCAAGATTTTAAAATACTAAAAATAAAATTTTAGTTCAACATAATTTTGACTTAAATGTTTGACATTTATTAAAGGTGGCCTTTATTTGTCCAGTAATTGGAATATAAAAAATTAAGTATTTTGAAGTAAAAATAGCCTATTTAAATAGATAAGAAATTCTGCTGATCAAATATTTTATATTTCCTTTAATGAATTACATTTTAATGAAATACATTCAAATTTTGTATACTTGGAAATAAAATGTTTTTTTTTTTCTAATTCCTTAAGCAATAAGGATGAATTCTAGATTGTGATTAGTAAAGAAATTCTAGGGATAAGTCAGTCCTAAGAGTGCTGGCTGCTCTTCCAGAGGACCTGGGTTTGATACCCAGCATCCACATAGCAGTTCACTGCTGTCTGTAATTCTAGTTCCAGGGGATCTGGTGCCCTCTTCTAGCTTCCCTGGGCACCGTATGCATGTGGTGCAAAGATATATATACAATTAAAAATACACATACAATAAAAATAAAATGTAAAAAAAATTAAGTTAAAAAAGAAATTTGAGCTCACTTTTAAAAAACTACAAAAATTTTATTTGAAACTGTAAACAGTAGAAATCAGCATTCTTCTGACTGCAAGACCTGTGTAAAATTGTGATGAAGGAATTACAAATTTAATTTCGTCAAGATTTAATTGTTTGTGAAAATAATACATATAAACAAGAAAATTAATCTTATTAAATCTGTAACTTGATCAGATTAAAGTAGATCTCTGTAACTCCCTACCCTTCCCTAAATAAGAATTGAATTGCTAATGGAAACAGTGAGAATGAAAAGGGGAATTACTTAATTTAAATTTTCAATTTGAAAACACCAAATTAAGTTTTTTTTTTCTGCTTCAAAACGTCACATTAGTGAAGTCATAAAATTTTATAACTAAGGAAAACTAAATCTCTCAAGTGTTACTGAATGAATACATTAAAAATAGCCATAGTATCCTTTGTGACATTTTATAAATATTTTGAGCAAAATAGGTTTTCTATTCAAACAATGTACCAGTGAGGGAATATTAGTCCCAAATTCAGCAGATTCGCAGTGTAATATGACGTTGTCACTGGAATATATGTCCCCAGTTCCGCCAGTGCCTGTGACAGTTTATGGAACAATTCAAAGTTATGTGAAACATTTTTTGAGGTCTACCAAAGACAGATGATTTTGATGAAAGGCATATCAGATTTAACCATAAAGCCACTACTAGAAATGTGATGGGAATGGTAAGCAGATCTTATGCCAAACAACAAAACAAATAGCCACGATCAGCAACAGCAGCAGCAACAACAATTACAAAAACAGCTTAGTTAAAGTCAGGCTGAACTAAAGAAAAATAAGATCCTTAAATAAATGGTGAGTCATGATAGTTAGAAAATAGATGGAAGTATTATTTATACTATCCACATCCATCTAATAAGAAAAGGTGCTTACTATCACTTCCGTTAGTCTAAGTTTATGAACACTACCAGATAACATCAAACAAAGTTCTTTAACAGGATAAAAAAATATTGCTTAGTATTTTAGAAAAAAAATGTTCCTCTTAAATAAAAAGAAACTGAATGTCAAACTTGCCACAAAGTGGTACTCCATTAACATAAAAGAAATTCTAGAAAGAAAGGCATTCAAAGAGCATTGGTATAACTCTGAAGGAAAGGACTCACATATAAAAATTCCAGCATTACGTTCTGTAGAGACGATTTATAATTCCTTTAGGCATACTGATACTGTCTCAGAGAGGGATATCTAGACACTGCACTTCTGTGTGTTTCTTTACAATATGCCAGCATTAAAAAATTTAAAGAGCTTTAGTAACACTAAATCTAGATAATTACTTCTAGAGATAGTAAAGAATTATGATATAAATGATAGCAATCTATATGATGAAATTAAAATATTTTATAACACACGTGATAAAGATAATTTATAATATTGACCTCATGACAATGTTTATACATAGCACCCAAAATTATGCTTTATTTCCAACATTAAATATTACACTAAATATTTTCTTGTCAGTTCTAATTGCTACTGCCCTAGAAAAGCAAATTTTCTGCAAAGTGAAATTAACAAAAACTATACAAAGACTACAGTAACTCAGAAAAATTGTCGCTTGGCATTGCTCTCCATAAGATAAATACTGTATGAGAATATTGATTTAAAAAAACATAGTTATTGATTTTTCTGGAATAAAGGCAAAAAACATAAATTTCTTGGAATAAATATGTATTTTAAGAAATATATATCCATTTTATTTTTACCCAAACATAGCTACCCATAAAGAGGAATCTAGACATATACACAATAATTATACTCATCTATGGTATTACTGTAAACTTGAAGCCACATTAAAACAATAACTTTATGCATAATTTTAGTTTAAATTGAATGAAGACACATCTGGCTAGGTAAGTAAAGCTTTAGAACACATTTTATTTGTCATTTTTCATTTAATTCATAATGTTTATATAGTTGTACAAATATATTCCATTAGTATTTTTCCATATTTCACATTCGTTAGGGGCAATCACAGTGTAACTGAGTATTTAGTTGGGGTAATCTTCCTTTCAGTAAATTCAATCCCATTTCAAAAGATACAGAAAATCGGATCCTACTCTATGATCTCCTTGAGTTCTCAGAGGCTGTGCTCTCACACTTGTCTCTGGTTCCTCCCTCACTCAGTTTATAGATTCTTCCTGCAAAGTAGAAGTCCCTGTTTATGAGTTTAAGTTGTTGTTGTGCAGTCCACATTTCTTCCACTTAAAATTTCTCACCAACTGTGTATGTGAGACTTCACCAAAAGTTAGAAAAGGTGATTTAGAGGAGTAGGGAGGGGGTACAGAAATCTCACCTCCAAATGTATACTGGTCTCCTCACCTTCAACTACTGTTACCACATTCTTATGAAGTGTTTCAAAGTTATGGCACCTGTATTTATGGCACAGATTTCTTCCTGTTTCATTGATTCCTCTATTTCCAATCTTTCTCCCTATCTTTTCCTCACCCATTTCTCTCCCACATCCACTGCACCTTCTCTGCAAACTCTTAATTAACTCTTTTATTGTTCATCACAAAACAAAACCATCTCTAGTCTCTACTCCAAAACTGAGATCTAAGTCCATTTTGACTGAACCAAAACCCACTAAGGTACTTTGAAAAGGGACCAGCTACATTGATAGCATAAAAGACCAGATTATTTTTAATAAAATTCTTCCCTCTCCACACTTTTAATGGCAGTTAATGTTTTTAATAGCAGTATTCTTTTTTTGAACCCTCAGTTTCATTTTAAACAGTTTCATAATATTGCAAGAATATAGGCCTGTGACCCATCAGGACCTAAGCATAACAATATGGCTGCTGGTGGTAGGTGTTTCATCCATTCACAAAAATTAAACCAATAGCAGAACTTCATTTTGAAGAAAACTTCCTTGCACAAGAGAATAGACATGAATAAAATGGAAGTATTGTCATGGATCCCAAACTCAGTTTTTATAGGCCCAATGGTGGGAAGAGGATGAAGGGTGTTTACTTAGCATTAGGATGCTCTTGTCTGTGAGAGCCATGCTATTCCTAGTTCCTCCTAGGGTACTGTTAAAGATTGGAGTTTGGGCCATAGAGAAATAAATTGCTTCAATTTATTGCCCTGTTCAAAGAGACAGTTGTCTTGTGGAACATCAGGTCTTCCCAGAATATCCATACCCACTGTAGAAGAAGTCATTGCTAACCAGGGACTTTCCCTTTATTCTGTTCCTCTCCCATCCTCAACAAGACTCAACAATGTGTGTAGTACAGTCCTTGGTGCAAAGAACTCTCTACAGATACTTATTCCGCAATCTTCTGACTCCTCCCACCTTGGGAGCTATTCAGATCTCTATGCAAGGCTTCAGAATGCCACAGCTTTCTTTTAAGGAATCCCTTCCTCACTGCTGCTGCATTTCTGTTCCCAGACACTCACACCAAGCGATCCTGATTAGATCAGGAAAAGGGGTGCTGATGCAAGCATACTATCAAATGCTACTTAGTCCTCTCACTCTTTATCCACAGTCCGGAGACCTAGCAATTCCACTTCCTAAACGTTTCCTCCTCCTTTCTGTTTTCTTCTTTCTTATCACTCCATCATCTCTTACTTGGATTACTGGAACAGCTCAATAACTAGTCACTTCATGTCAGGGGTTAAGCTTCTTTTTTCCAGCTGTTACCAGAGTGATATTTACAAAATGCCAACTGCATCTTGTCATTTCCATGGTTGAAAGCTTCCAGTGTCTTTTCTCTCAGGCAACTAAGATAAAGTTCACACTTACTGACAGGACTAATATGTCTTAATAAACTGTACCCTGCACACTGTGAGGCATTGGCCTTCTATATTTATAATGACCCTTCCCATTGCTCACTGCGCTTTACAGTGTGCTGTTTTCTTCTTAGGACACTACACAGACTACTTTGTGTCTCAAACATTGTCATATTTTTCTGGGATTCCATTCACATTAGTCCCTTATCTTGGAACAGCGACTCACTGCAAACACACTTCTGATAAATTTCGCCCTTTCACATACTTCTCATGTGGAGCACTATGCACCACAAGAGCTTTCCTTGCTTCCATAGACTGGACTAAGCATTTCTATGTGTTTCCATAATTACTTCTTAGCTTGTGCCTCTTTCTATAAAGTTTGTGCATAGGAGCTGTGTCATTTTGTGCATTTTACTTCAAATCCTTAATAAATTCTAAACATACAGGGAATACCCATTGTTCATTTTCATTTATTTTTATTGGCTGTTGGTATGGTGCAATTGTATATACTTACAGGATACCAAATGATGCTATGATAGATATATACAATGTGGATCAAATGAGCTCATTGAGACATCCACCCTCTCAAATATTTTCAACTGTTTCTCCTTTCTAACTGAAGTATTGCTCTTTCTGATCAACATCTTTCCATAGTTCCATTGTCCTGTTCTGCTCTCTGTTTCTGTTTGATTTTTTTAAAAAGTCCACATATAAGTGAGAACATACAGCATTTCTCTTTGTGTTGATCAAGTTCCTTAGATGCTGGATACAGAGCCACATCATGTAATATTTCCTCTGTTCAACTACTTAAATAATTCCAAATGGTGGTAGTCTGCAGAGGACTCAAGTTCATGTCCCGGCATACATCAGGCAGCTTACAAGTGCTTATAACTACAGTTCTGGGAGATCCGATGTCCTCTGACTTCTGTGGGTACTTGAACACATGTGGTACACAAACTCATGGGGGCACGCACACATACACTAAATAAATGCATAAATATTTTTGTAAGAGAACTTTAAGTTGAGCATAGTGGTGAAGAAGAGGATTTGGGAGGATTTAAGTGGAGGTGAATATGATCAAAATACATTGTATGACATTTTTAAAGAATAAAATATTGTATTAAAAAGAAAAATACATTTGGGGCTGGGCGTTGGTGGCGCACGCCTTTAATCCCAGCACTCGGGAGGCAGAGCCAGGCGGATCTCTGTGAGTTCGAGGCCAGCCTGGGCTACCAAGTGAGCTCCAGGAAAGGCGCAAAGCTACACAGAGAAACCCTGTCTCGAAAAACCAAAAAAAAAAAAAAAAAAAAAAAAAAGAAAAATACATTTGTCAAGTATTTTTAAGAAATCTTGTGAAATAATAGGTTTCCTTATGGCTTCTTCAGACATCCTTAGTGCTATTGATCCCTCATCTCCTCTGTCCCTCTGCTTCCTCCCACCTTCCTCCACAGGCAAGTCTCCTGCTCCTGTTTCCCTTTTCTCTTTTGCCCACTCACAGCACCTGTGCTCTACTCTCCCCTCTCTAGAACCTTCTCATCCCCTCCTCCAGCCTGTCTGTGTACTAATATCATACACAAGGAGGGAGAAATCACAGAAACAATCACATCCTCAATTGATTAAAAAAATAAATAAAACATTTAAGAATAAATATAACCAAGTACATAAAATACCTCTACAATGAAAAATTTAAATCTTCAATGAGAGAAATTGAGGAAGACATTAGAAGATGGAAATACCTCCAATGCTCATGCATTGGTAAAATTATTATTGTGAAAATGACCATTCTACCAAAAGCAATTTGCAGATTCAGTGAGATCCCCATCAAAAATCCCCCATGACATTCTTCACAGAAATAGAAAAAAAAATCTTAAAATTCATATGTAAGCATAAAACGCCAAGATAGCTGAAGTACCCTGATCAGAATCCTGTGGAAGAAGAGATGGGAAAGGTGTTAGAGCCAGAGGGGATGGAGGACACCAAGAAAACAAAGCCCTCTAAATCAATACATGCAAATCTCATATAAACTCACAGAGACTGAAGCAGCATGCATAGGGACTCAGGGCCTCTGAGTATATATTATAGATTCCAGTTTAGTGTTTTTAGGGGATTCCTGAGTGTGTGAATGAATGAGTCTCTAATTCTTGTGCCTTCTCTTGGGCTCTTTTCCTTCTGTTGGTTTGTCTTGTCCAAAATGTGATCATTTTGTTTTATCTTATTATACTTTATATTGTTATATTAAAAATTAGAGTACTCTGAACATAAAGAGTGGTGCTCAAGAGATTACCATACCGTATCTCGTTATATTATAGAGTCATAGTTATAAAAACAGCACTATGCTGGCATAAAAACAGATGTCTAAATTAGTGGAACAGCATAGAAGTCTCCATCTTAAGTGCAAGCAATTATAGTCACCAAATACAGTCATATATTTCATAAATATGACAAAAATACACACCGGAGGAAAGATAGCATCTTCAAAAAATGGTACTGGGAAAACTGGACCTCTACATGTAGAAAAATTAAAGTTTCATCAAAAGATGAAATACAAACTTCAGAGAAATGCTTAAAATTTTTCAACACTCTTAGCCATCAGGCAAAATAAAACGACTTGAAATTTGATCTTACCCTAGTCAGAATGACCAAATCACTGAAATAAATGACAGCATGTGCTGGTGAGCATGAGGGGCAAGAACACTTATTCACTGCTGGTAGGAGTGTAAACTTGTACAGCCACTGTGAAAACCAGTGTGGAGGCTCCTCAGAAAGCTGAACATTGATCTACCACACGATCCAGCTACACTCAAATGACCCAACATCTTCATCCAGAGACACTTGCTCATCCATGTTCATCACTGCTCTATTCAAATCACCAGAAATTAGAAACAGCTTTGATGTCTATCAACAGATGGATAATGAAAACATGGTACATTTACACGTTAAGAGAAAATGAAATTTGCAGGTGAATGGGTGGAGCCAGAAACAATCATCCTGAGTGAGATAACCCAGATCCCAAAGGACAAATATAGTGTGTTTTCTCTTGCATGTGAATGTTATCTTTTATGCTTTAGATGTGTATGTTTCAATCTGAATAGCCACAGAGGTTAGGTTGTTTGCTAAGGACCAGGTGGGAGGAGGGATCTTCCAAAGAAGGGGAAACAGAATATAGTTTTATTAAGAGATAAAAGGGAAACTAGAATAGGAGGATTAAATGGTGAGGGGGATGGGAGGAAAGTGTAAAGGGGGGGGGGATACTGAAGAGGACAATTAACACTAAAGGCCTTTTGAAAGGCCATATTGTAAGTAAATTGGTTGCAACAACTCTGGGTTTGGTCCCGGATTTTGGCACCAAAACGTGAGTTTTGCAGCTCTGGGAAAGGTGTCCTGACTACTTGGGGAGTCAGGCAACACCTTGAACTGCTTAGTACAGCTCTGATGGCTGAACTGCAAGGAGACAGTTCAGCCCTGGAGGGCGAGGTATCCCAGACGCCTCGAGCTGCTCAGAACAACAGCTCTGCCCTGAAAATAGCTTCTTGAAATAGATACATGTATGAAAGGAATTTAATGGAGTCACCATATAATGGGAGACAATGCCCCAACTAGGCATCTTATGCCACCAAGTAAAGCCTCTAGTGGCAGAAATGGGTTATATCTTGTTGAGTCATTGGCCAACAGGGTCCCATAAACACCCCCCAAGCATCATAGGCTTTTGTTAAGACTATTTGGTTATTCTTCATAATCTGATGGTTAAGACCTTATTGCATAAGATATGACTTACTTATGTCATTAAACACAGAGAAATCAAGCTAGATGCTTTACCTCCACTGACTAGCAGTAATGTTGCTGAAAGGTACTTTCCATGCTACTAGAGGAGAAAAGTAATCATTAGTATCTCCCTACTAGTGCAATAGTGGTACAAATGTTATGGGAGTAACTACCCATTTTTGACAGGATTTAAGGCCCACTCCATCAGATGAAGTCCTCACCTGACACTGCTAAGGTGGCCAAGAATTGAGATTAGATAGGTCATAGGCCCTAGGGGAAAAGCTACTATTATTCGGGCAGAACATAGGAAAACTTTCAGCTACAGGAACATAACAATAAAATGAGTGCTAATGACATATTCCTATTCCCATATATCAAATCATTATTCAATACACATGAGAGAAGCTTCTTACAGTAGGTGGTAATTAACACAGAGACCCATAACTGGACAATATTCAGAGAATGAGAGACAGGAACACTGAGCCCTAACTGGAATGTCTTTATCAAACCCCTCCCTTCAAGGCTCAGGGATCTATGTAGAATAAGAGATGGAAAGATTGTAAGATTATAAGGTGGTAGCAACTCTAAGGAAAGAGCCTCTCTTCCAGACGCAACAGAACAGCTACACATATGATTTCAAGGGGACTGTGGTAGATTGCACAGGACCTATACATGTTCAAACCAGACAAAATCACAGCACTGAGGAGGGGAAGTGGACACAAAGCCCCACCTCTAATCAATAAGTTATTCCAAATGATACCTGTTGGGAAAGGGAAAATCGGTTTTCTCCAGTGTAATGTGACTGAATATATCAACCATACTCTAGGACGGACCTCATGCTCAGTAGTAATTGGCTCACATAAAATAGACTCTATGTTTTTATTGTTTTTAGTTGCCATTGTTGTTTGGTGTGTGTGTGTGTGTGTGTGTGTGTGAGAGAGAGAGAGAGAGAGAGAGAGAGAGAGAGAGAGAGAGAGAGAGAGAGCATATACATAATTTTGTTTTGCTTTGGTATTTTTTGACTCATTCCTTTTTTGTTTGTTTGTTTTAATTTTAGGTTCTTGGGTTGTTTTGTCTGAGAGAGAGAATGTGAGGTTAGTTGTAGCAGGAATCTTAAAAGTTCTTATTAATAAAATCAAACCTGAGGCCAGTTATTGGGGTGAACACTGGAAGATCAGAGAGACAGAACAAGCCACAGCTAACCTCACCTGGCCAACTTCTCAGCTGATCTTGTTTCCTCAGACTGGAAGCCTCTGTGTCCTCATATCCAAATGGCTCTCAGCTGAACTGTGCTGCTCAAAACCTAAAAGCTTAACCAGCCAAATGCTTAACCAGCCAAAATGCTTCTAGTTTCTGGTCCTCACGCCTTATATACCTTTCTGTTTTCTACCATCACTCCCTAGGATTAACGACTTGCTTTCTGGGATTAAAGGCGTGAGTCACCATGCTTGGCTATATCCTTGAACACATGGATTTCTGCCTCTGGAATGCTAGGATTAAAGGCGTGTGCTACCACTGCCTATCCTAAGTATCTAGTGGCTTTTCTGTCCTCTGACCCCAGATAAGTTTATTAAGGTACACAATATTTTGGGGAACACAATACCACCACAGTTAGTAGGGGAGGGAAGTGGGAGGATGTGGGAAAAGTTGGGGAAGAGGAAATAATGTGATCAAAATATATTCCGTGAAAATAAATTTTCAAATAAAATTATTACAAAAAAGAGAAGATTTTGTAATTTCAGCCTCAATGTTCTTTACAGCAATGATCTGCTATGTAGGAGGGAAGATTTACTGGAACCTAACCCCTGGCAGGAAGGGCTCTTTTCAAATTTAAGCCCTTTCTAATGTTCCTATTTCATAGGGAGAGGAAGAAAGGGTCAGGCATGCTTATTAAAGTCACATGGCAGGAACATAGACCCACCAATGACAAATTAAATTATAGAATGAGTCTTAATGAGTCTTACCTCCACACCTCACCTCCTGATCAACATGGTTCCAGGGTAACATTGAAGGCCTAAACTATCTCTGAAGAGAAATACATGTAGAATCTCAGGGTAGCCTAGGAAACAGAAATGACAATAGATGAACTTGACATATGACTCAGTCCAACTTCTAGTCAGATTAATATAAAACTATACAGTAAATGTGAGCTTATTTCATTTTCTATTACCCAAAGTATCATGGCATGCTTCCACCCCAAAGTCACAATGTATGTGAAAAAACAGGGGAAAATACCACACTATCAAGAGACAAAATGAATCAGAGAGATACCCAGAGATAACACAGCTTTTGAAATTAGTAGGCAGGTGATTTAAAAAGACTATGATTGACATGTTAAGCAATCTATCACAAAGTAGGCAATACTCAAGATAGATGGGAATTAAGTGTCAGATCTTCTGGGCTTGGCAGCTGAAGACTGGGACTTCTGTCCCCCAACAACCATGGAGAAACCTGGGACAGTTGCCTAGGTAGCTGGAAAGATGTCTCACTTCTGCTTACTTGGGTGAAATTTATCCTTCTCAGATCTGAAAGTGTTTGACACTAAGGTACTGACAGATTTACCAGTTTAACAGCTCTGCCCTCCTCCCCACGCCTCAAGGCTACAACCACCTTGGTAGCTCATTAGTTCATTAATTAAATTTCCTGTTAAAAATACAGACAGGTTTGGCTCATTCACAGGCTTCATAGTACAGGATAAGCAGGTTTCAGATGTAACTTCAGAAGGTCAGACTTTTTAGCATTGATAAATGCAGTTTCGATTAACTGATAGAGCACTGACTACAAACAGTTTTCAGAAGTTCTTAAATTTCTGTGGATTTTACTGGTCTCAGCTTTTAGGACTGCATAGAGGCTTTTCTGATGTGACACCAAGATGTAAACTATTCCATCTGTCTTACAGACACGTGCATGTTCCTGGGAAAGAGTTCTGCTGCTGTATCAGAGAATCTGGCCTGGTGGATCAGTCTCTAGACAGATTCACTCCTCCTGCCAGACTTATGCCAAGGTCAACCCACAGGGGGCCCTCCAGATATGCCAGACCAGTTCCAAGGACACCAACTACTGACAGGTAGACTTCACTCACATGCTCACTCATAAAAGGCTCCCTTATCTCTTAACTCTTACTGACACCTTTACAGGACAGACAGATGCACTCCCCATCTCCAGAGAAACAGCAGATGTGATGGCTCAGGTACTCCTGGAACACATTATCCCTCGATTTGGCATGTCATCCCCCCAAGGTTCTGAGACATCAGTGCTAGAACCACCTCTCTAGACTCAAGTGGGCACATCTCTGCTCCAGTCTTTCTGGCAGTCTTCACTCTTCCCACGGTTAGCCCTGTTCACAGGGCTCATGTTAATAATCTATTTTTTTCTCCTAGCAATCTGCCTTCTCCACTTCCTCAAGAAACAGAACCCTGAGGTCTCCAGGATGGCAGCTAACTGAATGCTTCTTCACTCACACCTCCCTTGGAGTGGGAGCCCAACAACTCCTGACTCTCCCCTCTTCACGTCGTCCCTTGCCAGCAGGAAGTAGCCAGATTTGAACTGGTGCCCATATATACCCCAAAAGGTTGGGAGGTTGGGCCTCTCCAGCATGGGTCCCATTCAAAACCCTGCCCGTATGTTTAGCTGGGAACCCCACCTCAGTCCCAGTCTCTGCTGTCTGCAGATCCTGCCCTCAGAAAGAACGCCAAGCAGAAGATCCTCCCCAGAGCACCTCAAGACCACACCCACAGGGTTTAAGGTCTGGTCCATTGACCTTCCAAGTGATTTCTTTCCTGCTTCCTTTCCCCGAGAGTTGCTTTGCCCAGATTAAACCTGGTCTTATTAATTTGGTTTGATTTGGCTTATTGCACCAGTGAAGTTATCCACTACTGGGAATTTTCATAATACTTATCAATAAGCAGAGGTGGAAACTCTGTATGCTCATTGGTGTCATTGAACAGGCTATATGTGAATGGGAAAAGCAGCAGTTAACGTGGATCATGAAATACTAACAACCCACATGGAAGCACAAAAAGAAAAAAACCCAACAGATAAAAAAAGAGAGAAACAAAGCAGAACATCTGAAAACTGTGGCCCAATTTTAAAAGAAGTAAGGCACGTATAATTGGAAGATCAGAAGGAGAAGAAAGAAATCAGAATGAAAATTTGAAGGAATAAAATGGAACTGCCCAAGTTCCATGGCAAACTACATAATTCACTAATATCAGAGAACACAAAGCATGTCAAATACCAAAGTGTCTACAAGTAGACAAGCATGAAATTCAACCTGTAAAATGCCAAAGACAAGGAGAAATCTTGGGAGAAAGCAGGGGGAAAATACCTTGTCTATAGAGAAAAATGATAAAGATTAGAGCTGACCATATAAAGGAGAGAGTCCAGCAAAAATGTAAAGTTCTGGAAGAAAAAATTTCCTACCTATAGCAAAAATGCACTTTAGAGATGAAAGGTAAATAAAGATTTCTTAAAACCAATGTGTAAGGAGCTAGAGGATGGCTTGGTGATTAAGAGTGCTTGCTGCGCAAGTGTGAGGACCTGGGGTTGATCCCAATACCCACGTAAAAGTTGAGCATGGCAGCAGCAGCATGCCTGTGACCTCAGAGACAGGGACATCTGAGCTTTCTGGACAGCCAGTCTGTGGAAACCTCCTTAAGCTCCAGGTTTGGTGAGAGACCTTGTCTCAAAGACATACGATGGAGAGTGACAAAATAGGACAATGGAGGTCCTCCTCAGACCTCTGCGCAGACACAGCAAGTGCTTACATTTTCCACATGCATATATGATACATCACACACACACACACACACACACACACACACACACAGAGAGAGAGAACAAGAAATTGGCCTTGGAAGTAATTTTAAATGACTTTCCTCAGATGTAATGGAAATTATGAATTATGAACTGGGATTCAAATAAAGAAAGGAAACAACAGGGAAAAATGAGTATAAGCTACACTATTTTTCTTATTTTTCAAATATCTAAAAGGTAACTTATCAACTATCCAGGGTTCTGGGGATTTTACTATGTCCAGCGTGGGATATCTGAGGGGAAAAAAAAATCTACATGCTATATGTATAATTAAAATGCTATGCTCTTATGTCTGTTAACTTTATTCCTCTAAGACAAAATTCTATCAATACAGCTATAGCTCCACCAGGCATTCAGGATGAGAATAAATATAGATACACCAAGCTCTTTATCCATCTACTTTATGTCTCTGGCATGAAATCCTGTCTACATAACATCAGTTCCATCCAGTTCCCTAGAACATAGTCCTGCTAACGACTAAACTCCTATGCTTCCAGCCTCATCTTCATCCTCCATTCCTTCATTCTCCATTTCCACTTCTCTCTACTCCTAGCACTCAGAAAACTCTACCTGAGATCTGCTTACCCTCTATGGAACCTCTGTCTTCCTCTCTTTTCTCACGACATGACGTTCTGCTCACTTTACAGAAAATGCCTGTTTCTTCTCTCTCTGGCCAAGTGGTTCTCTGCCTCCTCAGGAAAGTTCCTCCACCCTACCTTCCACCTTGATATGTAAAAACCTTTTTGTTCTCAGTCAGTTGCTCTGGAGAGCCACTAGGCCTCGAGGCAAGGAGATGGTTTGAGCTTCACTGGCACAAGAAGCAAAGCTATGCGCCTCCAGCCAGTTTGTCTCCTAGGGTTGGGGGTGGGTTGGGGTGGGGGGGAGTAAGTAACCTAGAAGTTCAGCAGGTTTGGAAATATTTGGGCATGCAAGAATTTCATAGCAGAAGATAGCTGAAATATTAAAGGCTAGATAACACCAAATATTCATAATAAATAGCTTGCCTTTTGACAGATTCTTGGCCAGTCAATGTATAGCTTTAAAACACAGCTGAATCTCTATAGTATATTCTTATGGCCCGCAAGAGTAACTACTCAACATAATGATAGTAGTATACGTATTAGGTGACTATAGTTCATTACTGAAATACATGACAGCAATGTCTAGAGATGGGAAGGAACAATTAGTAATATTTAAATTGTCAGGTACCACACTGGGTATGAAATAGTATCATTTGAAGGTTGTCTTATGCTAGTAAACACACATGTTGCAAACTCTATTGGCAGCCATTAAGACATTTATAACAGAAACGTAATTGGTTAGTTAACAAAGAAGGTAAAAATAGAATCATATAAAAACTCAATTAAAGCAAGACAAAGTAGAAAAAAATGAAATTACTTTATGATATGGCTATCCCAAAGGAGTGTCTGGTGGTCACCAGAATTCAAGGCTTGGCATTTTTGTTTGCTTTTCAGGTCAGAAGGAATCTAGCCAGCTGAATTTGAAGAAGGGTTGAAATACAAGAGCATACACCGGACCATATTTACTAGGAAAAGTTAACTTGTTCAAAACTTATGTAGGTATTAACATTGTGGCCCTGATTTTCTCAGAAGCCTCTGTCTGGAGATTTTAGAAGATCTGATGCCTTGCCCTTGTTCTAAGAATAGTGTGTAAAGCGTGATGGTACAAGAAGGACTGTTTCAGCTAAACTTGCTGCATATGCCTTGGAAATGAAGGAGAAACTCTCACAGATCATGCCTGTCTGGTACCACCCCTAGCTATCCTTAAACTACCAATGAAGCCCTAGACTCTTTAGTCAGGCCAATTCAATTCCTTAACTAATAAAATTGTTACTAGAATATTCTAGCAAGAAAAGTACTCATTTTCTAAACTGTTCATAACAAGTTACTACATCCGTGGCTTGAAATGTATTTGCTCATGGCCCTGTGGGTGAGAAGCTGAAATCTGTGTGCTTCCATGGTCCTACTTCCACAGAAAGTCCTGAATGAGGTGGAGAATAGCATTAGTCTCTATCCTCAGCCTCACACCCTCTTCTTTCTGAGTGCATATATACCCTCTTTTCTGTCATGTAAGAAGACCCATGCCATTAGATTTAGTCCCTTTTGTTAATGTAGTATATCCTTCTCTGAACTATATCTGAGAAGATCTGGAGTCCAAAGGGTACATTCTGAGGTTTGGGTAGAGGGCGCTACCTTTGAGCAAAGCACCATTTGAGCGTCTACAGTAATTACTCTAAGTTTTGGCTCTGACCCCAGTACCCAGAGGTTTTGCTTGGTGAAGACTACTAAGTCTTTCCCTATATTCCAAATGTCCTGAGATATAATATTTTTTTAAGGTTGACTAAATAGATGTCAGTTTTTATTGATTTTGCTTAGAACTAGTTCAATTAAGTTTGGTAACATTTGTTTAGAAGTTTTCCTTTTTTTGTTTTTGTTTTTGTTTTTTTGTTTTTTGTTTTTTGTTTTTTGAGACAGGGTTTCTCTGTGTTGTTTTGGTGCCTGTCCTGGATCTCGCTCTGTAGACCAGGCTGGCCTCGAACTCACAGAGATCTGCCTGCCTCTGCCTCCTGAGTGCTGGGATTAAAGGGGTACACCACCATCGCCTGGCAGAAGTTTTCCTTTAAAAAAAATGAGATCAAAACTTATTTAGGAAACACAATTCAGCCAGGTGGTAGGGGAGCACACCTTTAATGCCAGCACTCAGGAGGCAGAGGCATGTATATATCTGAGTTTGAGATCAGCCTGGTCTACAGAGCTAATTCTAGAACAGCCAGAGTAATACAGAGAGAGACCCTGTTTCAAAAACCAAAACCAAAACAACAGCAACAATAAAACAAACAAACAAAGCCAAGAAATATCCATTTTTAAAAAATATCAAACTTAAAAAAACATGCAACTTCAAGGGAAGATAATAAAAAAGGGCTTTTTTCTAATGGTGCTAAAATTAAGATCCCTATCTGCAAAGCTTGGCATCTATCTTTTATTACCATATGTAACACCTGCCTCTTATCAATATAAACAAACAAGGAATTCCCCAGTAAAATAAAACCAGCTCTCTTAAACAATGGGAGCCACTTTATCTCAACTGTGAAGCTGAGTGGAAAATGATTGTTTAATCAGCAATTCCTACAAATTTTGCTCTTACAAATGGGAAAACACCAGCATTGTGCTTTCTAGCTTACTTCAACTTTATTTTTGATAGTCTCTGATACTTACTACTCCAATTCACATTGTTACCCCTCCACTTCCACTAGTGAGAAGGAACTCCCTTGAAACAAAAGATTGGGTAGGTTGTGTGAATGAACTTGTTATTTTCAAAGTTTAGTGTTTTAATGGAGATTGTTGGGAACAAGAATTTCTACATAAGCCTTAATTAGGATAAAAAATCAGAAAGACCCTGGAGAATGAAAAGGAGAGGGAAAAAGATCATATTTAGAGTAATAAGGAGGGCTGGAGAGATGGCTCAGCAATTAAGAGCACTGACTGCTCTCCCAGAGGTCCGGAGTTCAATTCCCAGCATCCACATGGCAGCTTACAACTGTCTGTAACTACAGTTCCAGGGGACTTGGCACCCTTTCACAGGCATACACACAGGCAAAACACCAATGCATATAAAAATAAACAAATAAGTAGATAATTTAAACAAGAGTAATAAAGACAATTTTTATGGAAAAAAGATACTTTTTATAAGTAATAATGGAAATGAGAGCATTAAATGCAGGTAGTAAGGCATGAGTATGATTAAAAGGACCCACTGAGGACAGAGCTAACAGACCACCTACCTAAAGCCAAACAAAACAAAGAAGTATAGTGTCCTGTACAAAAAAGAAATTGAAGGGCCCACTCCTAACAGGCTGGCCAACACTGAGAGCTAATGTTCTGAATGTTTGTGGGCAAAGAATTTAAAATGCATTGCTTTCCAGGGCCTCTTAGAATTCACCGGTACCGGAGCCAAAGATGCCTCGCTGTTGGCATGCTTGGATTGTCCCTCTGTCACTCTACTCCATGGGTTCCTAGCTTTCTTTCCCAAGAAGATTAATAGAAACACACAGGTTGGAGATTACAAAGCTTCTCCTTCTGCTAATGGTCATTGATGTATCCTCCAGCACTCCAGGGAAGGTTAACTCAACATTTGCCAAACATGAGCCGGGTTGTCCAGTGTCCGATGATTCTTACACACATTCTCGTTCAGTTAGGACGAGCCTGTGCTTTGATATACATACAACTACTTAAAACGGACGGAAAACTACTCTCCTTTGACTGTTGGGATGATCTAAAGCTTTCTTCTAAGTTTTGCAAATTCACTAGCATTTTCTTACTTTTATGCCTGCATTTCACTTTGATTTTGTGATTTCCCCTTCCTCTCCTTGGCCTCTGCTTCCTGGATCTATTGTCTTTCCTTGATCCTACATGAACACAGAAGAGGAACCCAGCCCATTTCCCTTGTTTGCTGCAAGGTAGCTGTCAGCTGGACAGCTTCCATTCTTTCAAGGTTTTCTTATTTATTTGTATTAGCATGTATTAATTATACAAACAAAAGGTTTCACTATAGTAACACTTCAGTGTGGATCCTTGATTTAATAGCAGAACACGTGGGAAGGTTGGAGTAATCTTACATGGAAGCCCATCCTGCAAACTTTTCCCATGTGAACATCTGACAGCTCTTGCCCAAATTCTTAAATCACTGGCTTCATCACAAGTGCCCATTGTATCTTATTCCTCCCCAGGTCGTTATATTTGCCTTGTTTATCTGATGTCATCTCTGTTCTCTTTCTGTTTCATGAGGGCCATCATAATCTAAGTCACTTTTTTTTCATATGTAGTTTATAATATCTTAGCTTACTAACCCTCTCCAAAGAATGACCCAGGTTGCTCTCAACATTGTAACACAAAATGGCCTAAAATGGTATTTTATTATAGGAAAGACAATTTGTTTGAGAGTGAAGGGACAAGTAGTGAGAGAAATTGCTTGAAATGGCATTGTTTTCATTCTAGTACGTTTTATTTGCTGTATGTCACATCACAGAATTCTGAGACAAGGACCTGAAATGAGATTCCAAACCCAGCATCTCTCTTTCTCTTATTAAGTGAAATGGGCAGATCAGAATTTGACTTTGGTTTTTGTACAGGCAGCTGACAAGGAGTGGATTGGGGTTCTGAATACAGGGAAATGAATGTTTAGCTGGAATGAGAAAAGATAGTTTCTGACAAAAGATCTGAGCAAATGAGAAAGAAGCTTAAGTCTCATTAGCTGCTCAGCAAATCCTCTCTGAGTCCAACCAGAACCTAATGCCATAAGCTCTTCCCAGTTCATCTGAGGCTCAGTCAGGTACACAGACTTAATTATAATACAAAGAAGCATCCTTTGCAGCTGGCCTAACCCAGAATGCTCAGATGCCCTATTATGCCAACAGAGAGCTATTCTTTATTCCAGTTTGATGATCATTAATTTTAAAAGCATAAGAACAATTGAAACATTGTACTAGTTGCAATGCAACTATTAACACAAGGCTCCTTCCCATTTTGGCCTTTCTTTTCATTTTTCCTTTTTTTTTTAATCGTTTTCTTTGTAGCACTGATGCTTGTTTGAACTTGACGGGTGTTCTACCTTATTTAATAAACAATAGTTTAAAATGATCATTTATTAATCATACCAAAAATAGTAACTTATTTTTATAAATACTAGGCTCTGGGTTGAGAATTTTCATGCATTATCCATTTTAGTCTTTATAGTAACTCTTTGATATATATACTACACTTATCCTCCATCTTTTAGATGAGATTTTTGACAGTCATCTGGTTTTTATTTTCTCAACAGTTTAACATTCTCAAGTAAAGTGATCTAAGATCACTTAATCCAATGCTGACCATTGATTAACCATGTCTGTCCTCAAGAATGTTCCAGCTAATTTCCAGTGTTCAGAATAGTGCTTCCCACATAGAATGGAAATAGAAAATATGCACTTCCCAAATCAGAATTCCTGCCAAAGGCTCAGAGCTGAAGTCTGGTCATGAGACACTTCTGATGAATGTGAGCTGAGGGGCATTCTGCAGAACAACTGGTCAATTGATCCTTGTCAACATATCAATGTGGTGAGATAAAAAGAAAGACCGAAGAACTGCTGTACATGAAAAAAAAATGCTCAAGATCCATGGCAATGGCATGCAATGGAAAAGATGGGGTTTTATTTTGTATTTCATTCAATAACAATGGAATAATTGGTGAAGTGTAAAAACAAATCTGCATTATATTAGGCTCTTTCAACAACACTAATTTCCTCATTTGGGTTATTATGGCATGGCTACATGTATTTCTCAACTCTTTCATCCACTATTGTTTCTCCAAGGAGATAAGTTGAAGTAATCAAATGATATTTAGATTAAATTAATTTCTTCCTATATGAGAAGTTAAGTACTCGAGTGAGATTTTATTGGATAGCATTGAACTTTAGAGGGCTATAGTCATTGTAATAACTGAGAAGTTTTCATTTGTATAACCAATTTCTGTCCCCTTAGGGATGACTCCTATTGAAATGCATAATATAAGAGACTATGCCTGCTTTTGAAGAAATACATACTGAAGTATTCAGGGGTATAGATCTATTACATCTTCATCTTTCTCTAGTAGCTCAAACATGGATAGAAATGTGGGGAGCATAGGACAGAGGATAAGCAAAGAAAACAAAGAAGGAGGCATATAAAACAAGCATGGTTAAATAATAACATTCAGGTATTACATATGAAGAATATTAACACACAAAGACAAATATATAGAACAAAAGAAAAGAGTGAAAAGCATAAATGGCTAATTGATTTTCAACAAGGGTTCTGTCTTGCCACATGATGCTGTCTCCATGCCCTGACTCCCAGAAGCCAGCTCTGTGCTCATGGATTTCTTGCCTTCAGAGTCATAAGCTAAGTAAACTTCTATTCCTCTGAATTACTCAGTCAGTTATTGCCAATTATATCAATGAAAAGCAGACTAAGACAGTCGTATTAAAAATGAACTCCAAATGCATCAAAGGCTCAAATGTAAGAGCTAAATCTGTACAACTCTTAAAATTGGACACAGGATAAATTTCAGCACTCTATATTTGGCAGCGATTTTCAGAATGTGCACCAAACATGCAGGCCATAAAGAGAAAATAGATATATTTGGCTTCATCAACATTAAAAACTCTCATACATCAAAGGACAACACTAAAAGATTGAGAAGACACCCTATAGCATTGGGAAATATATATGTCATAAACTTTAACATTTGACGTTGAATTAAATACCTGAAATACACAAAAGCCTCCTACACCACACACACACACACACACACACACACACACACACACACACACACAC